>JAIZAY010001804.1:0-13066 GCA_029531755.1 Holothuria leucospilota | reverse complement strand
GTAATTCTGACGCTGGATTATGAAAGAACAGCGTCAAAGTGTATCCCTATGTCCTACGTAACCCTAGCCGACCTTAATTCTAACCCTCAACCAGTGATTTTGAAACAAATTTAAAAGATGTTTGAACCAACGCGATTTTTCGCATCGCCATCCTGACGATTAAAAAACTAGGACCTCCCTTGACACCTTTCCTCATTTGTCGGTCTGGCGGACATAGCCGGTCTCGTGACAGCACACGCTTTTCTATAATTGTTTTTTGATTTTGTCTGGTTTCTCCGGGGGCTAAACTTCCAGATACTCGTGCGGAACGACACCTCCCATAACATTTAATTGTGTGAAAATGATCAGGCCCTAAATCAAGTCAATGGTGGCATCTCCAAAAAAGTCAGGGTTGGACGTATGCTGCCCCTCTCTTAGCTCACAGATTCCAAACATCGAGGGCATCAGTATGAGAGATGATTATTCTGAGTAAATTACTGCTTCGCATAAAAATTTGATTATTCGATTTAGACCCTCTTCATTTCAGAAGAATATTAATTTAAGAGCCGAACAGCCCTGTGTTGATAGCATTTTATGCAAATTTCATTTAAAATTTTGTTTTCCTCATTTTTAAGCATACATCTCAGGCTACTAATTTACAAAATCCCAATCCTAACCATGAGTAATTAAAGGACCACAGGCAAGCGCAGGGCTGATAATGTATCTTCTCTAGCTCAACTAATCGAATCGTCTGTATGTGCCATTCTATCAATTATACATATAGTACTCATTTCATAAACACCTTATTTGGAATTTCCTGTAGTTCTGCATTTGGCTGAAAACCATTCAGTAGACCAGTCTGCGAATCGCCCATTCTGAAGACTTGGCCTTTGGCACAGTATTAGCGTAGAATTACTTTTTCAAGGTGAATTGAATATCACTGTTACTACTTACTACATGCATTGTGCAACTATCGCTGTTGTCCCATGTATGCTGTTATAACCTATAGCCAAGCATATAAAACCATAACATACTGAGCTAAGCAAAACGGCAGTTTACTGTAAGACTACTGTAGTATTATAACTGTTAATGACCTCAGCACAGCGGCCCTGCTATAGCTATAAGCCATTATCGCATAAGCATAAATGGCTCATCTTCATCCCTTATGAATGAATGGCTAGGCAAATACTATAATTCATACTTCTTGGTATACTGCGCATGTGAGTTAGGAGCTAAACAGTAGCTGTATAATAAGCCTAACAGCATATATGCCTGCCACAAATGGTACATTCTAGTCTAACGCGTGCTTGGCCTCTGTACAAATATTCCATCATCCTTACATCTCTCACTAAGTTGGACTCGCTATGTTAAAGGTAAAAGTGAATTTAGAGTCTTCTGTGCCGTTTTGATGCCTAAATGCCAGCCATGGGAGGCCTGTGTTATAACTATCGGTACCTGGCAGCAGCCCAATGGTAAAGCTAGGAGTATTACATGACTAGTGTTACTGTCAGCGTTTTTCACGTTTGAACCAATATACGTGACAGCTAACCATCTAAACAGACATAACAGGCCATCCAGTTCATAGTCGAGTCCGTTCAATTTCCTAGTTTCTTACGCCAGCTAAGGCCTCTCTTTATGACCTAATCGTTGCCTAAATAGTTGTTTTTTTTTTTTTTTAAAGACACCCACGGTACAGTTCACTCACCGCCAAATGTATATTTTTCAGTAGCTATGTGTGGGCTATCAGAGAAATCTCATGTTGTGGACTGCTCTTTTGAATTACGAACTTATCAAAGTTTGAAAATTTGAAAGATGTGTCAGAGTAGCGCTTTCACATTCCCACATCAAGGTCAAGGGGGGGAGAGAGTATCTTTTATTATCATTATCTACAGCCTTGTATGCTCACACGGAGGACTATGGCCTTAAAGCAATAAAACAAGGTTTATATTACTTAGCACATAGGCCAAGAGCGCCTCATAGAAGATATCAAGTTATAGGGAGGAGCTAGAAGATGCCATAGTTTGGGAGAATTAAGGAACTGCCTCTGGGAATCATGAAAAATTCGCCTCTTTAAGGCTAGATCCATTATACGGTATTACCTGAAGCGTTAGGCCGCCCCCATAATCTGCATCATTAAAAACTCTGAACACATTATACAACAAGCTTACATGCAACAAGTAATAATCCTATTCCATAAAAAACAAGTCTTAAGACACAGCTAGAAAACCACCGTCATTACTTATGGATCTTGAACGATCTTAGTAGCGTTAACATACTATGCAGTCAAATGCACATCGGTCGCATTAGCTATGTCGTTGAATGCTGGCACTGCTGTTTCTGATCACTGCACACAATATATATACAGTAGAACCGTATAAACTGCACATGGGCTACTAGTGTATTTATTATAAACTTACTGTGAAACTTTCCGTGCGAGTAGAAGCTTCACTGTAAATACAATAGCCAGATAGAAGTATAGTTTCCTATAGTTTTCAATGCCTCAGCGCTCATCATCTAACTTAACGTATGTATGTCATAAGCTGCAGAGCATAAACATATTTTGGGCGGTTAATTAAATCCAGCTTAAATTTCGTTCCGATTGATCATTGAGATTAACCAATTCAAATATGATTATAGTGTAAATATATTTGGCAGTGACGTTGTCCACTTTCTTTTGGGCATAAAGTATGTTGCGTCATTACGTATCAAGCAAGATTAACTAATACATGACGCTGCATAATAGCAGTACCTAAGAAGTAGCCTAGGGGAGAATTAAAATATTGCCCATGCTAGCTACAGAATTTTGTCGAAAATTCAATGTTTTTGTCGATTCCCAACTATTTTAATGTTGAGTGTTTATGAGATGAAGGGATAAAAGGCACGGGTGCCCGGTCTTAAATGTGATTCGAGACCTCCGATCGACGTCATCACAGAGGCAGCGGCGGCTCGGCCCCCCTGTCGCTCTCGGTCCGCTCAGCCTCTGTGATGATCGTCCATTCCGTCTGGTCTTCAAATCACATCTCTAAGACCGGGCACCTCGCAATTTTATGCCCCGTCAATTTAATGATGACTTTCACCCAAAAATATACTGATTTCCTGTTATGGGGAGTAGGGATCGCTGATTATTTCTAAATGAGAAATATTTTCTTTCTCACAGGACAAAATTTCTTGTTTAATGAGCCGATGCTCAAAGCAAGATTTTAAGAAGTTTACAAGTGACTTGCTAGTAGCAGTTTTTGGGAGAGAAAAACTTGCAACCCACTCAATGACAGGTGGAAGATCCTGTAAAGTAGAAGGGAAAGCCAAAGAGCCTCTTGATGAAACGAAGTTGAATTTTGTGATCGGTAAGTATCTGAAAGTAATTTTTGTCTCTTATCTAGTGCATCATTATACGCTAGCACTTAGCAACTAGAGAATTTTCAGAGCTATATTAGGCGCCGGATAAGAGTAAACTGCGAGCACCAATAGTTACGAAAGTAACTACAAACAGTAGAGCTAGCCGGTTAGATCTGAAAACCGATAAATGTGACTCTCGCTGAAGATGCTATCTGGCAAAGGGTTAGGCTGTATACTTATGGTTGATATAATACCATGCAATCGAAGCCTATAAATGATATACACCAAACGTTAACACATTAAGCATTACTTATTGTGGGGACCGTTGTATGTTAGCATTTCTATATGCGGATCCTTTTCTAGTCTGCCCATATAATCTCAAATAAAAGGCAGAGCTAAGTATCCCGGAGGCTCTTTCTTCTGTGACGATGCCTATTTAACCAAAGAGCGCCATGATGAGGTACTCTCATTGTCGCTGAGTACTTCAACCTTAGTGGTGTCTATTCAAGCCTATAGGGGGTCATTCAACACCTAGCCTACCAATTAAGGTCAGATAGGAGAGACCGCTAGTAGCCGTGCGTCTGAAGGGGTTGTGACTGATCGAAGGGTTTAAACTAAATATGGTTGCAGGTGTCGGCGGACATAAGTGTTCCTTCTGCCAACTGTGCCTAACACTAAGCCACGCTGTATGAGACTTAACCACAATATCTTTCACCAAGAAGCGGAGAACTGAGCCAGTTCCTCTCTAGACTTGGTATACAATGGATGCTCCTCCAGTGTTGATGAGAATAGAACCCTATTGTTTTTTGGTGTGAGTGATCGAGGAGTCTTATATCGGCCCCAGGGTCACCATGGGGGTTCATAACACTGAAAACCTTTGTAAACACGACTATATCTCCAAATAATGAAGCTATAGGATATATAATGGCATACTTAGTTATCGTGGATAGGCATCATAGAAGAAGCTAAGGACTCCTATTGTTTTGGTAGGAGGCTCCAAGTCGGTCATACTGAGGTCGACCCTGGAGATTAAACACTGTATAAACCTTGTTAAACAAGCATATCTCAAAGCAGGCAAGCTTTTGATAGATTTCATATTTGGTGTGTGCAGAGAGACGTTGCTGGTAAGAAGATGTCCGCACCTATTACGGTCTATTGTTTTTGTGTAGCTTCAGAGGTCGCTATCCTGGAGGTCACCACGGGTGGCCCCGATCAAACACGACAAGACCTTGTAACACGGATCATCTCAAATTAGTGAAGCTTGGATTAGATTTGATCACTTAGAATGGTGGATAGCTGTTATGGCCTGAGGAAGATGGCCAATTGCCTATTGTTTCTTAGCTGAGAGCGTCTAAAGTTCATTCTGGCAGGGAGTCACCGGGTGTGTCTAAAGAGCAAAAATATCCGCAGTAGACTTCCGCGAAGATCTCATCCCATGGGTTCAACATCAGCAAGGTCAAAATGGGCAAATTTCTCACATAGAATTCCGGTAATTCGCGGCGAACACCCCCAGGATCAAATATGACGATCAAAACTAGTATTTTTCCAACACGTTAAAGATAAGACATTTGCTCGCTAGATGACTCGAAAAAGAATATGGATAGCTATGGCCGCTACTTTGGAATAGAACTATTGTATCATCGAAATGATATGTACAATGCTTGGGAGGGGGGGTTATTTCATTCTGTGTTAGCTAAAGATATATCTGTCGCCCACCTTGACCCCACCAGAAATCGATGGCTGCGCCCGAATTATCTATAGATTATGAAATGCCGTCAAAATACTGGGCATATCGGTCATAACTTTGCGGAACAGTGATTGCGTGTTCTGTGTTGGCAATACTATACTGGTAACTCTATAGGCAAAGTACATCTGTTTCTCACATAATATATGCTAATACAATATTTTATTTAATTCAAACATGATCAAGTTTCTGAAATGGCATCTTCCAATACCACAGCCAATAAGGAACAGCATAAATAAGATGCCGCATAACCAACAAACTAAGTAATGAATTCTAACTCGAAAAAGAATAAGGAATCGAAGACAATTGTAGGTAAGAATCGAATTAAATTTGTTTCGGAAATATTGCTTGCTGTTTGTTGCTTAATTATTACTATTGAGTGTCGTCTAGCTATTTAAAATTATCTCCTTTATGTCTAGAAATTTGAAATCTTTTGAATTATAATTTTGTAAAAAAATTCTTGTAGACAATTAATATAATGGGTGCTTGAGAACTCTAGTATCGCTAATCTCCTGCATTATATTTGTTAGAATTGTAAAGTGCAAACAAGCTGTTTTTTTTTTCGAAGATTCCTACAGCACAAGACATGGAAGGTGATGTTGATAGGGGCACAGACAACTGAAGATAGGGGATTCATCTCGTGTTAATCACAAAATCATGGTTCAATAGTAAAAGATATACTGTCGGTAAAAGTACCGACCGTATTATTAGCGCAACATACCTATGATAGCTGCATTGATATTGATCAGGAGGTAAAGTACTAATGCGGAGCTACTGTACCATGACCGATAATACCTATGGTTAATTTTACTCGTGGTTATTAACGCATGGTAATACTATGGATATTATTTTAACCATAGTATTACACATCGATGTAATACCATGCGGTAATTAATACCATGGATTTATTATTACTGCTAATGCCCAGTCACTACCATGGATAATCTTTACCATGGGTCAATTATCGCATGGTTCGCGCTAATGCATAGGAGCGTACTAACGCACTGGTAATTAAACACGGTGAAATTTACCATGTGTAAAAATTACCATGCGTAGGCTTGCCAAATAATACCCCATTATGAAGTGATTTTTACCATAAGGTAATACTCATGGTACTTTTTCCTTAAGTAAGGGAGGGGCTGATCGCCATGGAACTTTAAAGCCCAACGCAATCGGGGGGGGGGCGCTGTGGCATGAGCAACGACCCGAAGCCTCGACAGCCCCGATGCCGTCGAGGAGTGTTAAGGAGTAAACTTATTCATGTGCACCCCACCCTCAGAAAAAGTCAGAATGTGTGTATATGGTAATCAATGTGGCCACATCCGGGGCAATACTTTACTTGTGTGCTAGCTCTCTCTTCTTAAATTCTGTAAGCACGCTCGAATTAGAACAGACATGTGCCGATCCTTAGCGCGCTAAAAGTATCCGTACAGTGAATTATTGTCAGGCTCTATACCTCTTGTATTATAAAAATCAAAATTTATTAAAAAAAAAATAATATAGTATCTACAGGCCCAACCACCATCAAGATGCACAACTAAACAAGAGAGCTTGGTCGAGGCGACGAGTACTTGAAGAAAACCATGGTTGTACCTATAATTACCTTATTTTAGCCGTATTATTGCCTTAAATATTTTGTATATAACTAGGAGGAGTAAAAGAGTTTTACTGAAGGTTTTTGCACCGAAATCTAAACTGTGAAAGTAAGCAAAGCGACGCGAAATTTATGGGGGGTAAGCTTACATTAAAATAGAATCTGTAGTCTTGAAGGTTATATAAGCGTCCAATTTTCGCAGGCCACAGATTAGTCGGCGCTATCGACGGCACAGACTTACATTAGTACTTCCCCTACCTCGCAGAGTGCATCTTACAGCCTATTACTGATGCGAAAGACACACTCCAGTGAGAAGCTATTAAAATTTAGTATTATATAGGCGAAATGAGATGAGATTGCTCCGGGGGCATTTGAGGCATAAAAACGATAAATTCTAGCATTGAGCATCCTATTAAGTTACTTGAAAATAAGACGGTAAAGGGCTTGTTTCCAATATTATAGCTATTAGATACACCGAAACTAGGAGCGAGAAGAGTGGAGCGACAAAGCATACCGAAAATTTAGGGTTTTATCGCAGTAATATGACTCCTTTTGGAAAGTCTACAGCGCGGCCGGGGCCATGCCTAGCAGACGCCCAGAGTTCTTGAAAGGCATAGTCGGGGAAGAGACCGCGGGGGGGTTGAGCAAAGAGGATACGAAGCGAGGCTAACTACCCCCATGTGCCCATTTGCAGCAGTCATATTTTGCATTATATACAGGCTTAATATGTCAAGAGCCAGAGTTGCCGTCATTGATAGTGTTTCCTTTGAGGCGCTGCAAATCGTGAACGATCAGTGAAATGGAGGCAGCGAAAATTTTTGCAGTTATAGCCTGACACAAAAAACCGTATGATATCATTAAGGAACTAAAAAGGAAAAAAACATAAAGAACTGCAGCGAGGTTGTAAGACCTGTATCGAGGTACAACATAGCATTATTTTTCTTGTCGTCGGAAACCTACCTGGACTAACCGCAATGCAAATAGGCCACAAACGTTGACCTCCGTAGAGTCGCCTCACTTCCTAACGTGACCGCTAGCCGGCGATGACACACCACTCTGAGAAAAACAACCTCAGGCTTTGCCCGATTATACGAATGAAATTTTACGAACTGCTCGGTTTCATAATCCTGTGTACCCTGTCTAATGCATGTTACTTTGGTAAAGTTGACAAGACTGGATGTGGTAAAAAAAAGTATCGAAGGTTTTTGGCTTATGTGGAACGGAACTGTTGAAGAAACTGGAATGCACATTACAGTCGGGCGCGTTAGGGCGCGTCTCGAAAAATTTTGCCGGTTCTGATTATTCTTTCTTTCAGCTCTTCCTTCTCGCTCTTTGCTTTTCCTCATGTTTTCTTTCTTATATTCTATTGTCGACGTACTAGACGTGCGAAAAAAAATTTTTAAAAAAAAGAATTTAACCGACGTTCATCTGACCGGGCGCGAGAATACACCTACGATGAACATAAGTGAACTTCTTTAGTATAACATATGAAACTAGAAAAGGGCCGCCCTTTGTGCGGCCATTTTTGCTGACAGGAATAATGTTGTAAGTCTTTCAAAAGTGTTTTTTTTTTATTCTTGACTACGCCGCGCCCTTTTGAAAATGATTGTGATAATACGTTCGTCTAAAAATAGCATTCCAATTCTCCTAGTCTTCGCCCTATCTGTCCCCAACCAACCCCTTTCTAACTTGACCCCCCCCCACCGGTTTGCCCCCCCCCTGTTCTTTTCTTCTGTCCCCCCCCTGGGTCTGGTACTTTCAGCTCTCTACTACTTCATGCTTTCCCGCACTTTTACTCTTACTTCTTCCGCTAATAACTTTACGCACCTTCGTTCTGAAGCTAGCATCCTGCTCTTTCCTTCATTTTGCGCGACTAAGCTGCTAGGGATTTTTAGGCCGACCTGCGCTGGATGATGGTGGGAGTGGGCTGTCACACCTCCTACAAACCCTCTAGCGACGCCGCCACCCCCCCCCATGATCTTTGTGTGCCCATTCCTGGCGGAAATGCTTAGGCCCCCAATTACCCCCCACTCCCCCTCCCCCCGAAAAGACATCTGGACGACGCAATAACTGCAACCGTATTTGCTCTTGTGACAACATGGCCGTACCATCTTTCAAAATGCCCGCCGATTGCCATTTATTGTTGATTGTACATATATTTTGAATAAACAATTTTTTTGTGTGAAGCCTGATCGCTGTCCGTCATGAAACCTTGTGCATTTGGAATACTACTAACTGAAGCGCTCTTAACTTGAATGCGTCATACTCGCCTCAGGGGGGGGGGTTTACAGTTCCTGGGATCTTGATAACATAATGCACGGGCCAGCTATGCAGACAATGGCCTATCCATTTCATAGTTCACTAGATGTATTATATAGTAAGACCACAATAATGATGGAGTGGATCCCTCGTACCTTCTAATAACGAGGGACTGTCAACATTCTAGCCGATCTTAGGTGAACTGCCGCTGAGAGGAGTATTCGGCTGGCGAGACTATACTGCGCCAGGGAGCGTGGCGAACTCAAGCGGTGCGCGCGTGAGTCGGGGACTTTAGCTGGACAAAAGAAATGAAAATTTAAAAAATGCATACATTGCTGAATGTCAAACCTTTGAAATAAGCAGGGTAAAATTTGGAGGTTAATATGCCACTAAGCAGATAAGAAGAGATCTTTTAAATGTTAGATAATTAATGAATGTAATAGTGAAAGAATAATGCAATGAAAAGCCAAATCTGGTGACTTTATGAAGACAACATATAACTCACAATAAAAGATCATACTATACTATTGATATTTAAAGTTCAAATTCCGTGTTTTTTTTTTTTTTTTTTTTTTTATTTTTTATTTTTTTTTAATGTCAAAATTAAGATATCAGAGGGAAAGTAATGGATAGCATTAAAAGTCAGTTTTTGACATTATACATCCAAAATATATGCAAGATTAAATAAGGTCAAAATTATGGCTTAATTAGGTGAAATAGATCGAAAATGATCAAGATGAATAAGGAAAAGGTTTGATGGTGAATTTGATAAATCATAATCGTATTTACTTATGAAGGCCATAAATAACTGTCGAATTAAAGCGTGTTTGTAACAATTGATATCTTTAATGATGTCAAAGTTGTGCACGTTGTCAAACTCAAAATAATGAAAGAAAATGACAAAACTAACTGATTTTTAAAGTGCAAAGTTCTTATGATCGCCATTCGAAGCCCTAAAGAAATTTGGGAACTATTAAGTCAAAATAGAAAGGTTTTGCAGATCCCATTCATTTTGTCCTTCCCATATCCTCTATCATCAGATCATTAAAAAAAGTCCTTTTTACACGAAGTGTTGCAGCCCTGTTCTCTGAGCTCAAAAAAATGAGTTTAGGAAACGTTTCCCAAGCAGTGGCCCCGTAGCTAGGTTTTTTGTCAGGGGGGGGGGCTTAAGTAGCACCAAGATATTCCCCGTCAAATTAGCGATCTGCTTCACCTAATAATCATGTTGTAGTTCATCCTGCGGCTAGCGTCCAAATTTTGGACACAGGGGTGCCTTTCCCTCCATGACCTGGCTGATCGCTGACTGATCGCCGACTTCCGGGGGAGGGGTCTCAAAGGGGGAGGGGCGTGTTCTCCCCCTCTCCCTTTGGAAAATGTTTGCACTCATGCTAAGGTGGGGCTAGATGCCAAAATGAGTGCGGGTGCCGGACATTTGCGTAGGCTAAATGCCATAAATTAACAAATAGCATGCACCACATCACCATAAGAATGTCCTATTTTTTAGAACGCAATAGGCTTTTTTTTTATTTTCGGCTTGTCTTGGTGAATTTTTCTGATTCCTACTTGTGAGTTCAGAACACAATGTGGGTGAAGCCCTACAGTAATTAAGTGATACCCTAGGTACACCATTTCCGTGCTTCATCAGTTTCTACGCACATTTACTGGCACATATGCAGTTCCAAATTTTAGCGAGGGACCTTAGTCCTAAGGTATCAGTAGGTATATGCCCAGCCTATGACCACCCACTACCATGTACTAACAAACTGGGCGATATATCGTCGACAGGATCGCTGTGCTGGCCTTTGAATTATGAAGAAACATTGGAAGTCAAGCCACAGGAAATACCAGCTAAAATGGACAGACGTCCCTATGTCAGAGGTGCCAGAGACATCTGCCATGCTCGTATAGAAACTATTGTTATAGATAAAACATAACTTGTACAACTATAAGCATGGTGTCATCATTCCATCTCTGAAAACCTTAAAGGTTGTGTGACATGAAAATAACATAGCCTTGGATATTTGATGTAAATAGCATTAAAAATCCAGAAAAATAGCCGCAATTTCCATTAAAATCCATCAGATATTGACCATTTTACAGGGAAATTTCTATTTCACACTTGTATCATGAATAAAAATGAGCTAAATATGCAAATATGTAACATCGAAAGAGGGACATACCATATATGGCACATGTTAGCCTTTGTTTTTTCAACCTTAATTTCAAGGACACTGGTAGCATTGTTATTCCCTGAGGGGTTTATTATAAAACTTAAATTTTTTTCCTTGAAAAATATTGATATCACTCACCAGACTGTAATCTATATGATCAGTAATTAAGAGATAACTTATATAGGGTTAACAAAAGAAGTCATGACACTGTGCAACACTCCACATCATTATTTGTGCATAGGCAATTAGTTTCTTCAGAAACCATCAAACTTTGAAGACATATATTTTGAGAACGGTAAAAGATATTGAATTAATTCCAACGGATGTTTAATTGGAGGACTTAATTCTTTAAGTGACAAGTGAAACAGCTCTTTTTGGTGGCATGTCATACGACCTTTAATGAGGACTGTTTGTGCCAGTGTGGCATATACTTTTAAATAAGTAAAGTGTACTGGTTGAAAAATTTAAAATTTTACGAGATCATGCGCAAATTTCACCATATATTCACTTTCAAAATTTCCCCCAAATTTTTCCAGAGGGGGCAACTCGCCCCCTGTCCCCCTGGCTACGCCACTGTTCCCAAGTGACCGATCGGTGGCGTAGCTAGAGGGGGCAGGGGGCGGTTGCCCCCCCCCCCCACAAAGCCTCCGAAGGCCTCTGTCGGAAATTTCTAGTCTCTGTCGGAAATTTTTACCACCTTAAAGACAGACAGTCATCATCCCAAAGTATATTTTTAGTGTAGGGGTATCAAAATTCTCAGTTGGTGACTGCTCCTTGACTGACATCAAAGTTTGAAAATTTGAAAGATGCAGAGTAGCTCACATTCCACATAAGGCAGAGAGAGTTCTTTTACTACAGTTTATTGCCTTATATGCTCACCAGGACATGGCCTTAAGCAATAAAACAGGTTTATTCCTGCACAAGGAAGAGCTTCATACAGTTATGGGAGGAGCTAGAAGTTGCATAGTTGGGAGAATTGGAACTGTCTGGGATCATGAAAATCCCCCTTTAATTAAAAATTCTTACAACGGAAATTAATAGCTAAAATTATATTCTTAGGGGTTTACTTACAACACTTCTTATGTTTTTAAGCAGAATTACACATCGAAATGGTTACTGACAAGGCCTGGAAGTGTCATTTAAGGCAATCTCGGAGATATTTTAATCTAATTTTTTCCACGCGCTACACGCCAGATGATGGTGGCGCTACGCTTAGATAGTACATCATTACTTCAAGATAATAATCTGTCGGAAATTTTTGTCCCCCCCCCCATCCCCCACAAAAATATGTCTTGCTACGCCACTGTGACCGATTTTCATCCCAGTCATTGCACGAGCACTCCATCGTTAGAAAAACTTTGTGCGGGCTATGCTTATTCCTGCCTGAAATACTGAGATAGATTTTGAAGGCTCTTGACACTTGGGCACAAGTGGGTCCAATATTTATAAAAAATTACACCATTCGAAAGTGAAACATTGCAGTTTCAAAGACCCATATTTTTAGGAGTCTGATTGCTTCTGTAGATTTGGTGCCAGGGTCTGTTTATGTGGCCATAAATCACTTCATATACAAATTTTCAGCTATGGATCTGATTTTATTGAAAAGTTATGATCCTTCAAACCAGTGGCATAGCCATGGGGGCACTGTCCCCTAACATTTTTTGTAACACTTTCTTGCCCCCCCCCCCCTCCTCCCTCCAAATAATTTCAAGCGATGTGTTTAAAAGAAAAAACGGGGAAGAATTTTCTTTGACAGACGAAAATACATTTACATTATATACAAACTTTAATAAATATGACCAGCTTGGCAATTAATCAATTTGGCCAGTTGGCAGGTGAGATCTTAATTGAAAACAATGACAAAAAATGACACCCTTGGTCTAATTTGTTAAAACATAGCTTAACCGCATGCATGCAGTATCAACATATACCGTACCATATGTACAATGTACATTGTACATGCTGCTGCACGCTGCACTTGGT
>JAIZAY010002111.1:0-11380 GCA_029531755.1 Holothuria leucospilota | reverse complement strand
AAATGACAATGAATCACGAAGGCTACGCAGACCAGAAGTCCCTTTCCCATAAGCTGAGTGACTGGGTCACTCAAATGGAGGGTTTGCTTTTAAAAAATTATTTCTCAGCAATGCAACAACCTACAGCCTTCATTTAACCACCAAACTAAAGCCAACAAATAGATCTATTGAATGCTACTATTTTTTGGGGGGTTGCTTTTGAAAATTTTTCACAAAACATCAAAAAATAGTTGTTTACATTCAAAAAATGCCCCAAAAATGCCCAAAATTGCTAAATATGACACAATATTTTCAAAATTCGAGTTCAGGCACTTAAGAAAAGGTCACCCTACTCACTTTTTTTTCTGAATACCTTAGAACCTAAAAAAACACCATGGGAGGTGATTAGATGCCAGGTATAGGGAATTTAGAGATATTTCAAGTATAATTTTCAAAAATCGGTCAAAATCTACATTTCAATCCCAAAATACCCACCCCAACCTGATAAATTATAACTCAACAACGGAAAGTCCGATCTTTTCCATTGAAACACCAAAATGTCCGTTATAAGATTCCTTATAAAAAAATACCAAGATATAACAATAAATGGCAAGGGTAGGGTGAGTTAGAGAGGTTCAAAGATCCAGACAAATGCATTTTTCAAAAATGCGTCAATTTTGGTCTAAAACATGCATTTCTGACCCAAAAATCCCCTCCCAATATCAAAAATTATAAGCCACAACACCCCCTCTGACTTTTTCACTCACTAAAATGTCCATTTAGAGCTACCTTACAAAGCCCATGCAGCTGTATTTATAGATTCAAAGTTGTTTACGTTTCACTGAGCAGTGCGCCACTGTTCACTGTGCACTGTGTATGTAAAGGTCATATAGGTCAAGTGTGTGTAGTACAGTGTGGACTGTGTGGGCTGTATAGCAAGAGAAAAGTGGGTATATCTTCCTCATTTTAGGTCCAATTCCCTCAAATTTGGTATCAAATGAAAGAGAAAAGGATGCCAAACAATCTCCTGCACCATAAATTACAAAATAATAGTGATCTGTATGTGTTTTAGAGGGTATTCTATGGAAAGAAAAAAAGGCGTATTACGTCATCTAATTTGCATATTTGCATACATAATGAGATTAGTTTACAAAAATAAAATGTTCATTCAAATTCCCCATCTTTGATCTTTACAATGATATATAGGTTCTCACAGAGAATATTCTTCTAAATTAACCAAAAAATTCCTGAAAATATTCCTCTTTTCAACACCTGGGACACCTTATGCTATTGAGTTAAATTAAGTGTGTGTGTGTGTTTTTTTTTTTTTTTTTTTGCTTAAAATGCGAGGTCTACCC
Source organism: Holothuria leucospilota (assembly GCA_029531755.1). Lineage (NCBI taxonomy): Eukaryota > Metazoa > Echinodermata > Holothuroidea > Aspidochirotida > Holothuriidae > Holothuria > Holothuria leucospilota. The sequence continues at coordinate 10,043 of JAIZAY010002111.1, read as the reverse complement.
ATTGACTTACGGTGTGAAATGATCGTTGGAGTAACTTTGCGGCAAAGGACAAGACAGAACAATTTCACTGACATACATCTGCGGCGAGAAAGTTAAGATGTGCGCTCATATGTTGGAGAACCGACACATTGCAAAAAAGAACGTGCTCTTCACAATATGAAACTTCGGAACAGCAAAATCTGATCCGGAACAGTAGTTTTGGAAAAGGCACTGTTCCATGGAACAGCGGCAAGAAAATTAAATGTATGCTGTACATTGCATAGTACTGAATAATGAGCTATCGTTCAATGACGATAGAGATTTTAAAACAGATCTATTCAACCTAAACATGTTGGACAATTTCAGTGGGTAGAATGTTAAAAGCTGTAGTGGACTCTCTGTTGTAATGCACACACAGTGCAGGTCTCTAGTGAGAGTATAACCCAGATGGCCAGGTCTGTAGACAGCGCTGACAATTTTTTTTTTTTTGAAAAAAATATAAAAAAAATCTGGTTTTTTTTTTTCATTTTAATCAGATTATTTTGATTTATATATATATTCTTTTATTTCATGTCATCAGACAATACATGCATCTTCATTTTTCTGTCTAACACAGTTCTACTTTAATACAATGCTAGCTTGTTTGAGATTTTACAAAAAAAATTCAAAATTCTTGGAGTACCAAGGCTGTTTGTTGTGGCATCCTTTGAATGGCAACGATTCTCCTGTGTTCTTATACTGTACTTCACTCGTTATAAAGCTCTCAATGAATAACTTCTAGAACCCCATACATGTGTGATCACTATTTCTAGCGATACATTTTTGTACTGTTGCAAGATCCCAGGTCCTTTTAGAGAGCTTCTATGGGATGAGGGTATGTAATGTAGACAAAGACCTTGTAGTTACTTTGGAAGAAGTATTCTAAATTTAGTTGACACTTTCTGCTGGAAAGTGCAACTCATGTACCCTCAAAGACAGTGCTAAGGTGCGTTCACACCAAAATTGAAATCTGCTGCGTTTTACGCTGCGGGAGCGGCAAAGCAAATCACTTTGGACGTATTTGTATGGACCCGTTCACACCATCGCGTTTCAAAAAGCGTTTTGCGGGAAATGCGGCGGGTCCCCCATCGATCGATCTCAGACTGATTCAAAGCGGGAATCGTGCGATTTTTTGTTCGGAGAACAATGGTAGCTCGCCATACAATAGGGTTCTTGGCACACAGGTGATTGGATTTTTCATTGTGCAGTGCAGATTGCTGAGTATGATGCCTGAGAAGGATATTGGAGAGTTAAATGTTTGAGAGTCGGAGCTGAAAGAAAATTCCGATTTTTTTGTGACCAGATTAGTTCTAATTAGGAACGCAATGGTTTTTGGGCATTACATATAAAGTGAAATAGCCAAACAAATCTTAATTTGTTAGGTTAGGCTAGTGCAAAGTAATATCTCTATTCCTACACTGTATGATTTGTTGCATGTTTTTGCAGGGTAGCTTTTTTGGAGGGAAAATCAAATAATTTTCATTTATGTAGGACGGAATGAGTCGCACCCAAAAGTTTTGGTCCATGGGCTGTAATTCAATGACATTGATGGGTGAGGATCTAGAGGCAAATACAGGGGCTAAGGGTAGAAGCTTGAAGAAGCTATGGGGTGCAATTGCGAGCATTAGAATGAAGAATTTCAGTATCTTAAAATGGCTTTGAATAGTTAAATAGGCCTATGCAACAAACCCCCCCCCCCAACACCACCACCATTCCCTCTCCCCCTTTTTTACAAATGCCAACTTTGGATTGTTGATGATTGCAGATCGAGCTTCTTGGACGTATAAAATTGGGGTTATTTCACTAAACTTTGACATAAATATTGTACTTGACATAAGTTGTCACCCAAAGAGAAGAAAGGCGTATACAGTAGCAATTATCTTAGTACTGTCGAAGATTGTGTCACGTACGCTGATGCGTGACGAAAAACTGCCTAAGGTGTTATCTCATTTTTCATTACAAATAGTATCCATGTCATCTTCCCTTTCCATTTCACTAAACAGTTGCTGATTTGCTAGTTTTGTATACCAAAACATAGTTTACATTCCCTTTTTAATTATTCATATATTTTTGGTCCGTGCATGTACAAAAAGCGCCAGCAAATGGCCCACATCATCTTCGTCTTAGGCTATTTTACAAGTGACTATCAAAAGACCTCTGCGGGAACCGTCACATTTGCGGGAAACCTCTGTTTTGCTGGAAACGCCGCGTTTTCTGCGGGCGGGAATCACGCGCTTTTGGTGTGAGCGCACCTTTAAAAGTTTAACAAAACACAAGTGCAGTACCCATTGTGACTTTTTGGTACCATGCCTGTAGAACACTTGCATTGCACAGTCTTTGGTATGAAAGCAACACAACACAAAATTGCTGATAGGTCCTAACGTGGAAGTCTTTAGAAAATGTGTTTCCACATGAAGGTGAACAACTTATTTAATCTTTTCAAAGCCTGAAAAGATGATTTTATGATATTTCAGGATAATTTTCCTCTTTGTTTATGCAAAAAACTTAAAAAAAAGTCAAATGTCTAATTTAAATCAGCCACCCCTGTCTGTACTGTAGACAAATAAAGACCTTACAGGGCACTGAAAGTGACAAATTCCATATTACACTTCACTTTAATACCTGAAGAATTTGAGTGTTTGTGAGTTTTGATTTTCCTTAATGTACAGTACTGTATACCAAGGGTGAAAATTCCTTAAAAGTCCTTTTCTGACATGAAACCTGTCACGAGGTGACATGAATGACTTGCTGTGACGGTACAGTTGGGACCACAAGACACAACAAATTACCAAACACAATATCTTAAGTCCTGAGTCTGTTTACATATACTTGCTTTGAGAGGTCTTTCTTCAAAAATAATAAATGAGTACATACTAACTTTCAAATTTCGTTTTGATAACAACATAGGTAGACGCTTGCTTTTAAATTCCTTTACGATTAAAAACTTTCCTGTTCTTAAAGTGCTCGGCGAACACATTAGGGGTCGCCCTACTATATAAATAGTACTCCCTGACACTGAGTGACTGTTCATGTCATGCCTACTCGGCCGACGATTTAGACGTCTTTGCCGAACTTAGGGATGTATTCTGACCCGTCAGACACAAGTTCACACAACCCGTGGTTGGAGTCTCTTCCACGTCCATCACACACGAGCCACCTGGTACGATAACACTGCACCCAGAATTGTCAGCCTTAAATCGATATACCAAAACCAAGAAAAACCCCTGTGGACGAATAAAGGAACAAACCGTCCCCAATATTTGCAACAGAATTTCAAATTAACATACAGTACTTTCTAGTAATGCTTTGATAAAATTACGACTTAAATATTATCGCAACGTAAATATCACTTTGACAATAATACCCCAGTCTCTCAAAATTGAAGTAATTTTCAGTTTATAATCTGGGGGATTTCCAGTAGTACCGTTCACAATGCTTGTGTAAACATACATGATCAAGTGACACAGAAATTCATGCATGGCCCCTCTTATGCCTAACACCAAATTAAGGCTAGTTGTCAGACTATTAACATTTAACCCTCTGCGAGCACTTCTCTGCAGTAGTTTTCCTCTGGTACTCTCGTCGACTAGCTTTCACCAATTTTGGCTATTAAGTAAATCCACTGACTTATCATTCAAAATTTCAACTTTAACTTTTACTTTAAAAGCTCACCCGAAGAAAGCTGGTCGACCCCCTTCTCAAAACTCTGTCCCGGAAATCAACTACGAATCCCCTTTAATTTGGATAATATTACACAGCAATTACTCGTGAAATTTCACTTTACCTAGCTGAACAATAATAAGTATCATACTCACAGAAAAACTACGTTTAACTGGGTTTCGCCGTCAGCCAAACCAAATACTCAACGAGCTCCTTCTGCCTCAATGCAGTAGGCTACAATGACACACTTGTTCTCAAAACGAGTGATACTGATAGGCATAGTTTGGATCTCAAAATCCAGTAACATATTTAGATCTCAATATCTAAATTCTTCATTAAGACCTCATTGCCTTGTTTCGAAGAATACACCCGCTCTCAATAGCGAGGAACTTGCTCGATCTCGATAGTACCGTGGCGACGTGTTTGCAGGATGGAAAGCAACTGCTTTACACTATCATGCCCACACCCCAGCAATTAACAATGGATTACGTAATTATGCATCCCAAGTATTTCAAACCGCGGGAAACTAACAGTAACAGGTGACAAAACACTAGAATTTCCAGACAGCTCCCCCTATATGTGGCACTACCCCCCCCCCTTCTCACGAAATTACTAGGGTTTCAAAATCAGAGTTAATTTACCAATTACATTTTATTGAATACATCTACTCAAAAAATCTGCAGCCACATTATCCTTTCCTTTTACGGCGTGTATAACAAATCGGTAGGGTTGGAGACTCAAGGACCATCGTATCACTCTACTGTTCGCTACTCTGGTGCTCTGTAAATATGCCAAGGGATGATGATCGGTTTCCAGGATAAACTCTTTGCCATATAGGTAAGTATGGAATTTTGCAATAGCCCATACTAGAGCTAAGCACTCGTGTTCAATTACTGCATACTTGCATTCATGCGGCAGCAACTATCGGCTTGCAAAGTAAACTGGAAAACATTGTTTTTCCTCGTATTGCATGAGGACAGCGCCGATACCTGTATCCGAGGCGTCGGTTTTGAGAACGAACGTTTTCTCGGGATCCGGCAAATGTAAAATCGGCTCTGTTGACAATCTATCTTTGAGAGCATCAAACGCACGTTGTTGTGGGATATCCCATTTAACTTGTTTCGGTTGACCTGCTTTAGTAAGATCAGTGAGCGGTACAGCTATAGTCGCAAAATTTAGGATGAATTTGCGATAATAGTTGGCTAAGCCAAGAAAAGAGCGGACTTCTTTCTTAGTTTTCGGCCGTGCAGCCCCCAATATTTTAGTTATTTTTTCTGCGTGAGGTTTTACTACCCCCTTCCCTACAACATGTCCAAAGAGTTATATCCTACGCAACATTTAGTAGGACGAACGGTGAGGCCGGCATTTCTGAGTCGTTCAAAAACTGATTTCAAAAGTTTTACATGGTCTTCCCACATTTCGCTATATATGAGAATATCGTCGATGTAGTTGATCACGTAAGACTGTCCCTGGAGTAATTTACGCATCATGCGAGAAAATATGGCAGGCGCGTTGACCAATCCGAAGAGAGAACTTTAAATTGGTATAGTCCGTGGCACGTGATAAAAGCTGGCTTGGGTTTGTCTGAAGGCTTTACGGGAATTCGCCAGTACCCTTTGGACAGATCAATTTTGCTGAAATACTAGTTTGCACATTAAATCCTCGGGGTTTGGAATAGGTTCAGGATCGAAGATTGTTACCTTATTCAGTTTTCTAAAATCAACGCAAAAGCGATTTGTTCCGTCAGGTTTTCTAACCAACACAATGGGTGAAGAAGCATGAGGTGACTCTGATTTTTCTATGACGTCCATTTCAAGCAATTTCTCTATCTCTTGCTTTACAACTTCTTGCGTTGCTAAAGGTGACGGGTATGCCTTTGATCTTATTGGGACATTTGTCGTCAAGTGAATAGAATGGTATGCCAAACTGGTTAACCCAGGCAAATCTGTCAATATATCTGAATATTTTTCAAGAATTTCAGAAATTTCCCCTTTGTCATCATAGTTTCTCTTTCCGTCTACATTTACGTTCTTGTAATTTTCTTGTTGGACAATTAGCAACAAATCTAGATTTGTTTCATAAATCGTTTCGTCAGAATCCTCTACAACACTGACATGACTTTCAAATTACATGCGGAAACAATTTCACTGTCATTTCCAATCTTATCACTCGTCTGTTTACCGACTTTGGTTTCACGAGATGGTTCATTATCATCACGCAATACGTACCTTTTTAAAAGGTTCGCATGAAATGTCTTTTCATTACCATTTACTTGTACCTTATAATCATTTTGACCAATTTTGTTTGTGATAACAAAAGGGCCTCTCCCATTGCATTTTCAATTTATTATTGTCTGTAGGGAGTAAGATAAGTACCAGATCATTAAGCTTGAATTTTCTTTCTTTAGCGCGAACATCATAGTATTTCCGATACCTTGCTGCGGATTTTGCAAGCTCATCGTGCGCTACCTGACATGTTTCTGTCAGGCGATTACGTAAATCTAAAACATATTCGTACGTTGTTTTAACGGCATCAGTGTCGTGGTTACCGGTCCATAATTATTTTAGTATGCCTACGGGACCTCGAACAGTTCTCCCGTATAAGAGTTCGAATGGTGAAAAACCGAGTGATTCGCGCGGGGATTCACGGTACGCGAATAACAACGCGGGTAGATACCTATCCCAGTCTTTAGGTCGTTCTGCAGCCATCCGCCGCAACATGCGCTTTAACGTCCCATTAAACTTCTCGACCAAGCCATTACAGATAGAGTGGTAGGGACTGGTGTGAATTTATTTAAGTGACAATAACCGGCTTATCTCTCTCATAACATCGGATGTAAACTGCGTGCCGAGGTCAGAGAGAATCTCTTCAGGTACACCGAATCTCAAGAACATTTCTAGAAGCGCTTCGGCGACGCGTTCTGTTTCGACACGTGATAATGCGATAGCTTCCGGGTAGCGAGTCGCGTAATCGACTAAGGTAAGTATATAGCGATTACCTTTTACGGTTATCGGCTGTAAAGGACCAATCACGTCGACGGCTACCCTCTTAAAGGGCGTATCAATAAGAGGAATATTTCCCAACGGTACTTCAGTCACACTTCCCTTCGGTGCGGTTTTTTTGACATACGTCACAAGAGATACAAAATCTTTTCACATCACTTTGAACTCCTGGCCAATAAAAGTGTGATTTTAACCTATCAAATGTTTTCTTGATCCCAAGATGCCCTGCCATGATAGATTTGTGTGATAACTCTAAGACTTTCTTTCTAAATTGAAGAGGAACAACTAATTGGCAGAATACGCTACCGTTTTCAACTTTCGGTGTGGAAAACTCTCGATACAAGAGGTCATTTTTTTCAACAAATTTGACTTTGCCATCATTTTTGGACAATTTTACAGAGCCTTCCTTTGCAAATGTGAATAGTTTAGTCAATGAAGGGTCCAATTTTTGAGCCTTCTTAAATTCCTCTGGTCCAATGTTCAAAGTGTCTCCCTCAGCCACTTTCAATGGTGTAATGTTTCTTTGCTTTTTAGCCTTTTGGGCTCGAGTCTCAACTGCGGAAACACTTTTTTCCCCATTTTCAACCTTTTCTGTTGTGCCCCTTTCCATAACCCAGTCTGCATCTGGATCATTTGGATCCCGACAACCCTCAACATTTCCAAGAATTAGATCGTAAATAGGGTGATCCATGCAGAGAACTTTGACCTTCCCTACTAAATAAGGTGTATCTACTTCCAAGTCAGCTACGGGTAACTTTCTTACTGTTCCGTCTACCAAAACACAAGTTTGTGTAACATTCAAAATTTGTTCAGGAGGAACCATACTTTTCTTCACCACAACGGTGCTACAACCACTGTCTCTAAGAACACTCCCTATTTGTTTCCTATAAGACCTTTTGTCACAGGCAAATTGTCATTGTTATCAATCTTATCGTAAGCGTCGCGTGAGCAGGCTGCGCTCATAATCGGCAACTCGTGACTGCATACTAATTTTCAAGGGTGACCGGATTGTCGTTCGCAATTGCAAAGATTACTTGTGACTAAACACGCCACCGGCTTATTTTGACCATCGTTAGCACCCGTTTGCTCATCATCGTCCCTTGGACTGTCACACATTACAGAAGCAACTTTGTCGGTTGACCTTTTTCCTCTATCCCAACCATCTTTAGCGATGTGACCAGATTTTCCACATACAAAACATGTTCGGGATTCTCTTCCCGTTTTGGAACTAGGCAGATCTCCACTTTTGCCTTGAGCTACCCCATCTTCATCATTTTGATTTTTGTCTCTAGTCCTATCCTTACAACTCTCATTTCTTCTACCCTTATCATAATTACCATGAGCCTCCCTGTATTTATCAGCAAGCAGTGCCATGTCTGAAGCCTTGTCCGGGGACCGTTCCTTCAAGAAAACAGCAAGTTCCTTGCTACTGGAGTTGATCATCTATTCCTGTAAGAGTAGATCAATTAGATCATCATAAGTTTTCTGTTTGTTTCTCATTTCAATCCATCTTGTTAAATAACCCTTAATTCTTTCGAGATATTGAGAATACGTTTCTCTTGACTCACATCTAGCATTTCTAAATCTCCCCCCAAACCCATCTGCAGTTAATTGGAATTTAAATAATAATGCAGATTTCAATTTTGCGTTGTCTTTAGATTGGGAGTCCGACATACGGGAATAGACCTCCAGAGCCCTACCCGTGAGCAAAGCACCCATAGAAGTTGCCCAGATAGTACGAGGCCAATTTGCTGCAGTGGCAAACCTCTCAAATCTTAGAATAAAAGCATCCATATCGTCAGTGCCCTCTTTGAACAACGGTAACTTTCTCAATTTGGTTGGTGCAGTATTTCCCGATCCGCCCTTACTATCAGCCAAGTTTGAGCCCGTAGAAGCAATTTTAAGATCATATTCTTTGATTTCTTTTTGGTGCTCTCGTTCCTTTTGTCTTTCGTCCCTTGCAATCTTTTCCCTCTCTCTAGCAAACTCAATTCAATCGTTACCTTGTAACCCACTTTCCTTGCCCAAAGCAATATACTTTTCAAAATCCATTTTTCTTCCAACTAGTACACATGTTAATGAAACCAGTAAAGCAATTTCCAGCTATATTAATAATACAAAAATATCCTCAATTTCCCAACATCGTTTTGGAAATTCAACTTCGATGAACTTTTCAATAACATCGTAACTTAAACTGTATATAATTACACACAGGTTACTAAGTTCCCCCAAGTTGCAAGTCAAAATTATATAAGAATTTTCAGTATACCCCGCATCTCCACCAGAAATGTCACGAGGTGACATGAATGACTTGCTATGACGGTACGGTTGGGACCACAAGACACAACAAATTACCAAACACAATATGTCTAGTCTTCTTGAGTCTATTCACATATACTTGCTTTGAGAGTTCTTTCTTCAATAATAATAAATGAGTAAATACTGGCTTTCAGATTTCGTTTTGATAATAACATAAATAATCGATTGCGTTCAGATTTCGTTTCAACGGTAACATAATTAATTACACGCTTGGTTTCAAATTTCGTTTTGATAACAACATAGGTAGACGCTTGCTTTTAAATTCCTTTACGATTAAAAACTTTCCTGTTCTTAAAGTGCTCGGCGAACACATTAGGGGTCACCCTACTATATAAATAGTACTCCCTGACACTGAGTAATTTTCTTGTTGGACAACTGGCAACAAATCTAGATTTGTTTCATAAATCGTTTCGTCAGAATCCTCTACAACACTGACATGACTTTCAAATTACATGCGGAAACAATTTCACTGTCATTTCCAATCTTATCACTCGTCTGTTTACCGACTTTGGTTTCACGAGATGGTTCATTATCATTACGTAATACGTACCTTTTTAAAAGGTTCGCATGAAATGTCTTTTCATTACCATTTACTTGTACCTTATAATCATTTTGACCAATTTTGTTTGTGATAACAAAAGGGCCTCTCCCATTGCATTTTCAATTTATTATTGTCTGTAGGGAGTAAGATAAGTACCAGATCATTAAGCTTGAATTTTCTTTCTTTAGCGCGAACATCATAGTATTTCCGATACCTTGCCGCGGATTTTGCAAGCTCATCGTGCGCTATCTGACATGTTTCTGTCAGGCGATTACGTAAATCTAAAACATATTCGTACGTTGTTTTAACGGCATCAGTGTCGTGGTTACCGGTCCATAATTATTTTAGTATGCCTACGGGACCTCGAACAGTTCTCCCGTATAAGAGTTCGAATGGTGAAAAACCGAGTGATTCTCGCGGGGATTCACGGTACGCGAATAACAACGCGGGTAGATACCTATCCCAGTCTTTAGGTCGTTCTGCAGCCATCCGCCGCAACATGC
>JAIZAY010001940.1:0-12411 GCA_029531755.1 Holothuria leucospilota | reverse complement strand
ACTTTTTCATTTTGCTGGCTTCTAATTAACCTGCTACGTGCTCTCAGTCAAAAACGCCCCCCCCACAGCGTATTTTTCAAAAATGTGAAACGAAATTACCCTGATCAAATAGGAGCCTCCTGGAAACCGATTTTCGGCAATCTCATTATCTTCTATTGCAGCAGGGAGTTGCAACACAGACTGTGTGTAAACTCCCTGATTGCAGGCACAGGCTTCAGGGGGCTGTCCCCATGTACTCATCACCAGGGTGCACGTCCCTGCGACCCTTCTAGGGAAGCTAAGGCTAGGCCCCTGGACACCACGGGTGCAGAACTCCGCACTTCGCGCTTCGACGTGCACCTTGCGTTGGAACTTGTGACCCCCATCTACATCGTTTATACCACTTACACTCGGACAATCAATCAAGGGAATTATAAGTCTGGTACCCCCCCGTCTTCGAAATTCTGCGCACGCCACTGATTAATCTTAAGACGATCAATGCGATTTAATACACCCGCAACTATCCATTCGCGGGCTACGAAGGTTGAGGCAGGGAGAGTTGTCAGGGAAGGAGGATCCAACATTTTAATGTCCACATTTTGAGACAAGGTAATTACGGACATAGAAGCTGGCCCTATTGTCTTGCTCCTGAAACCTCTATGAGACGTGAAAGAGACTTTTAGGACTGAAGGACAATAGTGATTGGTGTCGTCTGCTACATCTCAAACAACTCATCATGATGAATTCACCCAATTGGCCATAATAATTGCCAGTCGTTCAAGGAAAAAATTAAAAAATTTTAAGCTTTTCTGGTTTGTCGTCGCTAGTTAAAAGTCATTTCAATTAACTTCAATCAAGAACTTTTTGTGAAACCTCCCTTTGTTGACAATGCTTGATACTTATGAGAAAAATTGATTATTTTTGTAGGCTTGAACAATGTGTCAAGTACAAAAAAAAAGGGCGACCCATCAAGGTCATAGGAAACCTCAAAGACAGACTCATAGTAGTTAAATGTTTATTGACAGGCGTTTTAAACTTAAAATCTTTATTTAAAAGCGTTACACATTGATTCGGCAAAGAGGCTGCACTTCAAAGTAACCTCGTTACAAGTGACCTTTCTTCCTGGATTACCCTGGGTTTGAAAGGAGGCAGGACTATCATTAAAAAGGTTTGTAATTCAGAAAAAGACTTAACAGTGGGAAACAAACGGGACACTGTCAAATCAAAAAACTTTTTTTTTTTTTTTTTTTACCTGAAAAGGGATTAAATTATTTTGAAGCACATATTGTCTTGACGATTTTGAGGCGTTTGGATCTCCTTCCCTGACAACTCCCTGGTTGAGGATGGCACAGAATATTTGGTACACGCAACTTTGGGATTCAGTGAGGTGTGGACGGACTGTTAAGGTTGCACGTGAAGCCTTATACGTATTGTTGCACCTTACATTCTGTGCCACCGTCGTTAGTGGAAGGTACAATGGAGTAAAAGGCAAATAGCGAATTCCAACGGGGGGGTTCACCACTAGAAATGTTACACCTTGGTGAGTACACGCTAGGGCTAACATTGGAACTGTACCCTTTATTCAAAAATTCCATATCGGGCTTGATAGGATCTGGAAATATCCTGTGTTATTAAAGACTTTATATGAGCCATATATAAAAGCAATACATAACTTGATGAAAACACAACCCAAGATTATGCATATTAAAGTTTGATATATGGCCATGGTTAAAGGCCAGTATATAAACTTGATATAATCGTGATCCTGATATGTATATAACGATAATTGATATGGCCATATAAAGCCAGACTATAACTTGATTAAAACAGAAACATAACCCTAGATATGCACTCGTAAGTTTGATATGGCCATATAAAGCCAGATAAAACTTGATATAACGCGTGATCCTGATTATGATTATATAAAGTTTGATGAAATGGCCATAATAAAGCTGCAGATAATAACTTGATTAAAATGGTGTGATCACAGAAATATGTATATAAAATTGGGATATGGTCATATAAAGCCAGATATAACTTGAGTAAAACACAACCCAGATATAGCATATAAAGTTGATATGGCCAATATAAAGCCCAGAGTATAACTTGAGATATAATCGGGATCGTGATCCTTGATATGTATAATAAAAGTTTGATATGGCCATATAAAGCCAGATCATAACTTGATAAAGCTGTGATCCAGATAGGGTCTATTAAGATTTGATGATGGGCCATATAAAGCCAGAATATAACTTGATTAATAAAGCAGAACCCAGATATGCAGTAGTTGAAGTTTGATATGGCCATAGAGAAGGCCAGATATACCTTGATATACGCCGTGATCCAGATATGTAATATAAAAGTTTGATAGTGGCCATTAGATAAAGCCAGATCCAGATATAACTTGATAAAAATGGTGATCCAGATATGTATATAAAGTTGGGATATGGCCATATAAAGCCAGGATATAACCTTGATTTAAAACACAACCCCGAAGATATTGCATATAAAGTTTGATATGGCCATATAAAGGCCAGAAATATAACTTGGATATAATCGTGATCATTGATATGTATATAAAAGTTTTGGATGATGGCGCATATAAAGCAAGATATAACGTGATAAAGCCGGATCCAATAGAGGTATATTAAGTTTTGATATGGCCATATAAAGGGCTCAGATATAAACTTGATATAATCATGAATCCAGATATGCATATGAAAGTTTGATATGGCCAGATAAAGCCAGATATAACTTGATATAATCGTGATCCAGATATGTATATCAAAGTTTGACATGGCATATCAAAGCCAAGAGAGATATAAACTGGATATGCTAGATATGCAAACGAGCATTTTTGTTAGTTTGTTTTATTATTTATTTGATTTGATGTCTGGATTATGCTTGTTACAAACTGAAGAACAATGTTTTGGTATACACATGACACAACAACAAAAAAATCACCTTCCCAGACATTGCAGTTAATTTGGTGTCAGCTACCACTTCTGTTAATTAACCGCAGTTGTACTGAGTGAAACTATAGCGCAAAGAATAATTTGCATATTTGGGCGACGAGCTTGTATCTAAAACCTACTATTTTCATGTTGCAGGAAGTTGAAAGTAAAGAATAGAGCACTCACGCAGTAAACAAAATTTAGAGGTTCAAATACGGTACATTAAGTTAAAGGGAAGGGGAAAAGAAAGCCCATATCACATGTGATTACAATTAAAATAGGAAATTTCAAGGTCATTTTTCGGGGATTTCACATGTTATAAATGAAGTGAAATTTACGTACTTAAGTCAAATTCAAACCTAATACTTACATTAAATTCTAATCTCAGGGAAGCACTTAAACATTGTTGTCTTCATGGTGTTCAAAGTCCAGGGTTGGGACCGGGGCTAATTCAGCCCAGGCGTAGAACGGGACCCACGGTCAGGTGGTCGTTCAGTTAAGTCAAAGTTTGTCCCTTGGGGACGTAGTTACTCCTTCGGGGCGTAGCAAGCAACTCCTTCGGGAGTATTGTTTGGTTTTCGGCCCCCCTGGCTCTTCGCCAGAGAGTCAGAGGACTTTTGGGGGAAAAAAGGTGTTCATAAGTCGTCCATCGAGGAGGTGTGAGACTATAGAGTCCTAACTATGATTCATAACTAGGGAGCAGATCCTGTGCCCATATTAAAGGCTTGATCCAGATAGAATCTTATCTGGCCAGTATATGGTGTTGAGGATCTGGTTCTGGTTTAGATCTGTGTTAATATCTGCCTAACTTTTATCCGATCTGATATTAAATTCCGATCTGGTGCAGATATGGGCCAGGAAATATAAATTTTCCATATATGTGCGCAGATATGGGCCTATAAAGAGTGAGCCATATTAAAGTTTTATATGGGTCATAATATGGCACAGGATATTGGGGCCAGGATATAAATCTCTTTATATGTTGGGCGATATATGTGATTTTCCATATATGGGCCCAGAAATGGAGTTAACGCCATATATGGGGGCATATCTGGGGCCATATAAAAGTGAAACTTTACATGGCCATATATGGGGCGCATATATGGCCTTGTATAGTTATAATCAAGGTTATATCCGCAATTGCTTGTAGCAAGTCGCAGATATGAATTCCGATATTACTGGCCCAGAGATATGGGCCAGATATGAAACTCCCAATATCTGGGCCATATATGGATTGTTGAGTGAAGGGTTACAGTCTATGACGTTAAGTAAATTTAAGTCCGGCTTTAATAAACGACCCAAATTAATCCAAAAAGTAAAAACACCCAAGAACCAGTAGGAGTTGGACACAAAGTAGGCAGGCAGAAAGAAGCTTCTTAAAGAAATGTTGAGTAGAGGAGTTAAGAGTTCTAACGCGTTATAAAAAACTAATATATGAACAAAAACAGGAACAAGGAGAACATAAAGATATATCGGCGAAACGCATGTTTACTCACCGAGCAATCCAACAGCAGAGCCTTGATGTTAGCGGTTGAAACGAACGTGACGACAAAGTACACATCACTTGACGATCATATGCTGGCGGAATTTTTTAAGAAATTTAACCCATTCTAGTACTAAAATTACAAGGCACTCCAATGTATACATGCCGAAACACTCCCATTTGTTATTTCGCATAAGCCTAGTCCTGGATTTTAGCCTGGCCCGTCTGCTCGTGCCTACTCACTCGTAAGGTCTACTACCTGCCTGTGGCAGTACGTGTGTTGCTTTTTAGCTCAGGCTTGAAAAAAAGACGTGACAGCACAGGCTGAGGTCTATTGGGCTGTCCAAGAAATTGGAAGGGTGTGTTTCTAAACATTTATGCCTTTTCGGGTGGTTGTTTAGGGTATATGATGTTAGGGGGGCTCTCAAACGACAAAAGGTATGAAAAAAAACAGCAGAGGTGGAATGGCTAATGGTATGGACAGAACGTAGCTGTTTACGAGCACAAGATGAGTTATTAGGTGGGCCCCGCATCAGGGCCGTTCATGCGTGCGTTAGAATTGGTGTCTGCCCGAGGGGGTCACTTTTGTTGTTACTCGTTTATATGACTCTCCGTGTCTGAAATGGGATTTCGCGCCTCAGGCATGATTTTGTCAGATCAGTTGTTTCTTCTTTGGCGGAAGTCTGACTAAACCTTCGTGGCTTGCGTGGTTGCAGCACGGCAAAACTTCTACGTCACGGCAAACGTCTTGTCAGCCATAACATTTACAGAGGTGACACACCTTCTGTTATAGACCATTTCTTGGTCAATTGTTTATGAAAACGCCTGTTTCCCTTATGGATCGCCCAGCATTGTAGTAGTAAACACATATTTCTTTAGCGAAACAGGTAGATGATGTGTATAAGAGATAGCGTGCTTGAGGCTCTTGTAGCTTCAAGTAACTTTTACATGGCATTATATAGTTTCTACAGTGGGGGGGGGGGGAGTGGGGGGGAGGGGGAGTGGGAAAATTTTGGGGCGTCACAAGCTTTTCTTTGCGGTTACAACCAATACAAATCTGTGAAGCACGTTATTCCCATAGCCAAAACAAAGGAACAGGAAAATCCATTTTGGTATAGTACCTGTGCTGTCCATAGGCACAGTTCAGGAGACCTGCGACCTGATTACATTTTACAGAAACAACACTATATAGAGGAGTCTGTTCACTCTACACAGACGACCACCATAAAGCCCAGTGCTGAAAAAACTCCTCTAGGGGGTCAGTATCAACACAACTGTTCTGTGTATGCAGGCAGAGCTTGTTTTGATTTTGGTGTTTAGGTTACATTGGGGAGCTGGCTGTGTGTGGATTGGGGGCAAGCTCTCCGATTCTGTGTGTGGGAAGGAGAAACTGTTGTAATTGGTCACACTGTCTGTAAACAAAAAAAAAAAGAGGCTGGACAACCAAGAAACTCGAGATGTATAGGCTGTATGTAATGGCGCTTTGTTTATATTTTGGTAATCTCTATTACCTCTGTAGCCTCTGTTTAAAGTAGGTGGAGTTATAGACTAATACTTTTTAGTGGTTGGGCAGTATACTCTTTTGGAGGCTTCTTGGGGGGACATGCTCGATCCCTTTAAGAGTGCCATGACTATTTCGCTGTTTTTCATTAGAATTTAGCTGAAATTCAGTAGAGAGAAGGTTAGCAAAAGTAGATACTCTGTACGCTGCGGACTCTTTTGGGATGAAATTTGGGCCCGCTATTTGAGCCTCGGGAGGACGGCTTTGTTTGAAAACGGGTAAAATTCCTCCTACTTGTCTTTCAGTTTTTGCACCAATCTTGATAATGATGTTTCATATGAGTATGGTTCAAATTTGTGCTGAACAAAAAAGTTAAATTTTTTTCGTTTCTGCAATTCATTAAAATGCATGTAAAACATCACCTTTTGAACACAAATTCTGGCGAAGTCCCTGCTATGTTCGGGAATACGTCGAGAATCCCAGTTGGTTACCATTTGAAGAGACGATGCAATCGAAACGAAGTAACAAACGATACTGACACATATATAAATGTACATGGACCGTCTGCGTGGCTTAATCGTGTGGAAGTAGTTGTACCGCAAAGTGCAGTGTATCGACTTTTGAATAGCCGTACCGTGGGCTTGTACCTCCACTATGTCAGAATAAGGTTTGCTGCAGTCATCATCCTTGCGTTTGCGCTAAACCATGGGGATTAGATGACATGAATAAAGGAATATACCGTGACAAGCCTTACTATGGAGGCGTTTACGTCATGAATCATGAACATGTGGTGCTGATCTGCATTCAGGCCCGTTTTTAACATATTCACAAGCTAAATTGGTTGGATCATGGTTAGGCCCTACTCAAAGAAAAGAAAATAACCGGCATGTTTGAAAGTTATGCACAAAGTTTTCTTGCGAATATGTGGCCTTCGTGCGAATCATAGGCTAGTGGTAATAAGTCTAGGCGGCAGAAACATAAAGTATTCAACTTAGCCTGATGTCTGAATGGTTTTAGTGAGTTTGGCTTAAAGTTTAAAAAGAAGAAGAATATATCCAGTTGCCCTCAAGTTTTCAAGTTATTTTGTAAAACATTACCCTATAATCTTTCAAATTTTTCTTGGGGGGGTATCTCCTTTATCCCAAGCATTCTTCTTAACATTTCTGGACAAAAGATATTTAGTATGAAATGTAAACGATAAATGGACTTATCCTCCTTACATAGCAAAATTAGTTTTATTATTGTCTGCATGAAGGAAAGAAGCTATCTCGTGAATTGGTAATACCGGCGCGGCTCGGGGTACACTATTTCAAGTTACTAGGGTTGAATGTTGTCTAGGAAATGTCGCACGAGGATAAGAGGAACCCACCCCTTTCTTTTAAACAAAAGAACATAGCACGTGATTGAAGAATACAAAGCTTGCATAGTGGTTTAAGCTTAAGCGGTTGGTTGCTAACATTCAAAAAACAATTTTCGGTTTGAAAAAGGAAAACGTGCTTTTTTGTCAGGCGTCCTGACCTGTTGCACATAAGTCAGTTTCTCGGAGGTGGCCTGCAGGAATTGTGCAGCTCTCAGGCTTCTCAGTTAAAGCGGGGCTAAGGGGGGCGAATCCCTCTTGTTGAAAATTTGTCTCGCCCCCTAGCAAGTTTTTCAAGTTGCCATTGGCTTAATGGCATTTGTATAGCCCATTGTTGGCCCCCCTTCAAAATTTTTTAGCGCCCATGTAAGGCATTTTCGCCCCCTATTACAGTACTCTTGTTCAGGGCTACATAGCTTGGTGCATGTCATAACATGGGCGTTCGACTTACTGCAGGAACCGCACCCAGTCTTGTTCTCCGTTCGCCGAAAGCGCGCTAACAAGTTGTTAAGGGGAAGTCCATGGGGGATGATATTTCAATAAGCCTTAGACCTTAGTTATAAGTGTGGCATATTCTTCCCCTCAACCGCTCTCTACGAAGCTGTAGTTTGCCCTCGGCCTGTTGGCGACACATTCACGGGTCCTAACAAGCGATCGACGATTTATATAACGCTCGGTAGTATCACTAGTAACAAATCAACATAATAAATGTTATGGCAGTAGAACAATAATTTTGTAGGGGAAAACGGGACTAAAGAGTACTCTCAAGAATTCGTAGGCGCGTCAGAACTTTAAGTTTAGAAATTATCACCTTTATATTGAGGCAATTGAGCAGTTTCTGGTTTTTCCCAAATCATAGTGGCAACATTTGTTGCTCATTTGAACTTCTGTCCCTGGACCAAGTTTCAAGGAAGATCTCTGGGGCAAAATATACAGCTTTTAAAGACCTTTAACCATTTGTAAAATTTCTTTATCGGAAGTTACTATCTGGGTCTAATTATGGAAAAACAGAATGAGGTATCTAGCAAAGCAGGCTACACTCATAAAGCATTCATTATTTGTATACTAACATATGTGCATGTATATAGAAAGTTTAACTTTTGTTTGTTACGCAGCTTTAGTCTTTCAGAGGAGCTTCAGGAGTTCATATTACACTATTTCATTGCATTTATATTTATCTCTTTGTTTTCTAACGTACGTATGATCAACATGAGTTACAGACCCATCCAAAATATTGACTGCAGACTTTTAGGTCAACAGGAAATGCTGAGCCTCGGCAACATTGTTGCGCTTGTTTTATCGTGCAGCAGTGACGACCGCACATCTGACATAGGCTACAGAAAAGCCCTATTGAACCAGAATAGCCTTAGCGTAATTTAACTAATTAAGGTTAGCATAATTTTTCAAACATAATGACTCTTCTCCTCGTACTTCTGCCATTGGACCTTAGGCCTACTGGTAGCCTACTAATACGTCTAGGCACATAATGTGCAGCTTCTCGTGGCAATATGAACACAGTAGCTGAAATTTTCTGCTTTTATACCACTAACGTTTCAGTCCTCTATACCACTAATGCTTCAATATATATATATATATATATTATACATGTCATTTCCACTTAAAATCCAAATAAATTTTCGAAAATCATCAGCTTAGTCTACAGTGGCGCCTTCTGACGGGGGAGGCGTCTCGCCCCCTTCCTTTTACCCCTTCCCCATAACTCCTCCCCAAATAAGTTGGGGGGTATGTGGAGGCCATTTCCTTAAGCTACCTGCCAACTGACCTTTCGTCATAATGCAACCCTTTGCACCCCTCCCTTACTCCTCTTAATCATAATAAATTCCCTCAGTTTGCCCAGTTACACCCCAAACCCTGCCACTGCACTGTGGCCTTTCTGTAATGTTTGAAAGCTGTAACTCAAACAAACAAAAAAAAAAATCACTTCACCGTGTTTCTGCAAATGCTGTATTTCCAACTGTTTTGTCACAACATGCTCTAGCCTCATTAGAGCTAATGGCTGCCAATGGTAGTAGTTCCATGTTCTACCTAATCTAAATCATTGATTTTGGAAAACAGGATTTTTGCCAGTTGTTAATTTAAAGGGATAAAAATGCAGTCACCCAAATTTAGTTAGTAATCCCGGGTATCGCTATTTCTGGGAACGGCTCACTTAAATTATGCTGTGACAACAACTTGGGGGTGAGACTGAATTTTTAAATTTATCTAAATAACCCCTTTCTGCACCACGAGAATGCCACATTTATGTTCGGATAACATTAGGAAAGATACTTGCCAATATATTAGAAAATAAGAGATTGTAACAATTCAGCTTTAACATTGTGTCAAAGTTAGTGGGGCGACGTGCTTTATTCTCTTTAACTCTAGAAAAAGTGTTTCACGTTTGAGGAAATTTTCTTCATTTTAACTAGGTCAAATGTTTGAAAATTATATCCATGACATTCAACTACTTATAAATATTAACCAGGATACTGTTGAACTCGGCTGTGATGAAACAAAATGTGTAAGGTATACCCACCTTGAATACAGATATTTGGGGTAATTTCCAAAAAATTATTGCAGCCTACAAAACGAGGTGGGTGGTTTTACAATTTCTACTGCACTACAGTACAGAGTAGGCCTACCCGCCTGATCAGGGAAGTGCAGGAGGTATGAAATGCGAGGTGGATGGCGATCGACTTTTTTGAAATCTTAAAAGTTCACTCTTTGAAAATCTCCCAAAAACACTGTAAATGCTTGTCCTACGTAGCAGGCTGTACGGCATATGCCTTATCAGTCGATTGGCTATCATTGAAATATGCCTTAAAGTGGGGCTAAGCAAGGGACGGGGTAGGGGGAGTAGAGGGGGGGTAGGGGGGAGGGGGGTGGAGAGAGTCGCGCATCCCCGGTAAGAAGTAAAACACACAAAACAGGCTTTATGAGAGATTGTAGCTAACTGATGACGAGCGAGAACGGAACTCTAAAAAGGGCAAATTGAAATTTGATTACAAGGGAATAACGAGCAAAAGGAATACCAAGGTACGTGCTAATGTTTGTAGGCTTAGTAAGGACTCGTGGCAAATAGTGATTCTACCCCAGTATTGTCCTCCCGCCATGTTTCACACGGGGCTGATTTCTCGTAGCACATGGGACTGGTGGTTCAGTGTTTGACGGTTGAAAAGGTTTGTATAAACAAAACCGTGTAATACAATGGAAGAAAGGGGTTATTGTAAAACTTACCATCACTGTCAAATTACTCGATCACGTGTGAGAAAACACCCAATCGGCTTAAGTGTGTAGGTAAGGTCTTGCAAGTCTTTGCGGGAAGTAGCATCGAAGATCACAACCATTAAACGGCGGTAACATGTACTATACTATGCGCTGAGATATCCGTCCCTGATTTCCTGTTGCAAAAAAAAGTATTGCGTTATCTGCACTGTTAAAACACTGTTTAAATTTTTTTAAACACACTGCACATATTAACCATGTGAATCAGCTCAATAGTTGTTTAAATTATCAAACAAGGTTGTTTCAAATTCAAACAATGTTGTTCAAATATTCAAACAAGGTTGTTTGTGAAATTTAAACAACATACATTGAGCGATTACACTGGTTAATATGTGGGCTGTTTAAAAAATTTAATAACAGTGTTTGTAACAGTGTGGTACAAGATGGCACATGGAATATTCTGTCACCATAGAAATTTAAGTGTGGGAGAACTGACGTCTGGCGATCTGGACCTGATGTCATAGGTTGTCTCTCTGTATGGGAACCAAATGCAAACTAGGCGGCGTACCATAACAATCACGTCATTTGCTCTTGCCTCCATTACTTGGCCGAGAAACTACAAGTTTTCAAGTATTCAGAACTAAAAATGTTAGGGCATCCTGACTTATCCCTGTTGTGAAATTACTGGCTTATATCTTATTCAAAATGAATGCAAATGACACTAGTTTAAGATACTTTTTGAGGTAATATGTCTACTCCTCTAACGGAAACACGCCAGGTCAACCAATTTTTTGCCGAAGCAGCCGAAGCGCCCTCACAACTTCCGTGGCTCCACCTAGTTAAACACGCAACCATGCACTGTATGCAGGATTCTCGCGACTTCAATTTTCTTATCCTTCTTTAATTTCTATGATTGCGTAGAGCCTCAACACCATACGGTTGGTCTCGTACTGTATCTATAAGACGGATCGATTTGCTAGCGAGTTGAACAAGTACATTCTATGGGAAACGGCCATATGTTAACATGTTGCAAGTTCTATTCGAAGCATAGGTATGGCCTGATTTTCCTTCTAAACAGAACAACATCACTGAAGGCAGGACGGTATATGGATGGCATAATAGCTAGATGATATATTAGTAGTATGATATATTCAAATTACATTATACAGATGAGGCCTATACGCAACAAGAAAGCATCTATTAAATTGGATTCAGGGGCATAATTTGAAAAGCTCCGCATGTTGCAATATGGCCTTTCAGTCTAGGACATAAAACAATAGTACTTTTGATTAGCCTTAAAGAAAGGCGGCTCATCACCCTTTACTTTCTGGCAAAGTACATTTTCTAGTTGTAGCATAACCAAGAGTTCTCAATTGGTGACTGCTCTCTGATTGACATTCAGAGTCAACATTTAACAAAATGCTATGGTACATGTGGGCAAAATTAGCACAGCCTGTACAGAGAGTGTTCTGATTAGTACCTTGTATGCTCACAGGATATGAGTTTAGGCAGTGTAAAAAAAAAAAAAGAGCTAGCATGTGTCTGGCACTGTACTGCTTGCAGCGCTTGTAGAAGACACCTAAGGCAGTTTCTTTTTGGGTGGGAACCCGGTGGGAGGTGGGGGCGGGTGCGCGGGCGTGTGGGCTCGAAGTAGCGCTAGCTTGGAGAATTGAAACTGTTCGGATGATACATAATTTTGCCCTTATAAAAGACTCTGGCCGATGCGGGTTGGGAAAAAATGATGAGACGAAGGACACTAAGGGACTCGACTCTGCATACAGTAGTGTCAATACAATTTTTTCATAGCCGACGCTGATTTTGAAGACCGGCGAAACTTTTTGCAAATGGCTAGTTACTTGGCATTAGGCGGCCGCCAATGGGGCGTGGGGGAGTCTTTCTAAAGAAAAAAAAA
>JAIZAY010001857.1:0-12790 GCA_029531755.1 Holothuria leucospilota | reverse complement strand
AACCCCTATTTTGAAAACAAAAAGTTTATGCATATAGTGAACTTTGCTATCATTGCGTCAAAGCAAACATTCAGCAGTTTTCAGTTTGCTTCAACATGCTGAACACAGATGGGCCAAATGTGGGTTAACAAATTAGTTATACAGCTTCTCAGCTCCAACTGTACAATATATCAAGACTTCGTACCTAAGGAATGAAGATATATGACCGCACGCACAATGAAGTAACCAGAAGTACTACCGAGCTATAAGAGTCTGGTATAAAATATAAGCAAGAGATTGGACACCAGAATAAAGTACGGTACATCGAATTATGCCGAAGATGGCTTCCCTTGATTAGCACTCTCGCTTGGGTAAAATTAATTCCTTGGAGGTAATACGTAACACCCTCACCAAGTCGGTAACAACAGGACTTTCTTGAATTTCTGTGGACGCATCTAATTTCAGAGAACAGTTTCGATAGGTTTATCTGCTCTATTATTGCATCTGAGAACGGAACTTGAGCCTAAAACTCATAGGCGTACATGCATGACCATCTCGATTGGCAGATAAGGGAGGGGGGAGGTGGACAGGCACAAGCTGTACATTTGCCCGAACAGCTGAGCCTTTTGAGAAACTTTTTGCCCGAATTTCTGTAGTTTCTTCCCAAATTTTGGGGTTTTCCAAAATTTGGGTGGGGGTACAATGCACCCCTGGCCATCACCAGCTCATGCACCAGTGTTAACCCTTTTCAACAGGGAAGCCAGTATAAACGAGATACAGGATCGGGGGTTCTTAGTTTTAGTTGATATTTTGACACTTTAAGAAAAAATATTTGTACAGAGACCTTTATATCATTGGAAAGGTCAGAGTTTGAGGATTCGATGTAGCATTATAATGTTTTTGACCAATTAGTAATTATCTTATGCAAATATGCAGATTACTCAGCAGGTACCAGTTTTGTTTTGTTTTCCTATAGAAACACATTGGCAAATCATTCCTGGTTTTTCCTTTTTTTGGTAAAAGGTGCATGTTGTTCACACTTTAAGTTTTCTCTTTCATTTGTATAACTTCTTTTTGCAATTTGGTCTTCAAACGACTGCGAAGATAGAAACAAGTTTAGTGAAGGCAAGGTGGCTACAGTGACCACTACGTACATACAAGCCTAGGTCCTGCATTTGTACATACCTACTGTAACGTAGCCATAACGTCGTCCGTTTACACACAGTACATACACTTAGTGCTGAGAGCACATACCTTCCGGTCGGCTTTAGATTTTTGCACTGATTTCGTTATTTGTGAAGTAGTTGGGCTGCAATTATTAGGATACTGAACATTCACTTCACATGAAAAACTCGAAATTATGGTGAAATTCCATCGTTTTGGTCTGTGTTTTGACAAGAACGTTCGTTGTTTACGTTCGTCGTTACTTTACGCACTAGTGTACGAAGTTCACAAGGTCACCACAGTGTCTACAGAAAAGCATGAAGCTACAGAAAGCATGAAGCTAAAGCAAGCATGAAGCTAAAGCGTGGTAAAGTTTACTACAACAGTCCCCAGTGAAAGTACAAAAAGTGGTAGCTCGATGCTATTGACATCGCATATCTTCGCATACCTTCAAGAAACATTTCAAATTATTCATTTGAATTACATACACTTTGCTAACATATGTTTCTTAAAACAGGTATACCTCAGTAATATTGAATGGCTGCAGTGACGGCACCCTATGGGATTGTAAAGTGTAAAGCAGGAGGTACAAGGGAAGGGGAAAGTTATGAAGAGGCTAACGTGCTTTGTGTTTGAGTAGCATAACTGGGTCAAAGTACGGGGCAGGGGCGGATCCAAGGGGGGGTTTTAGGGGTTTAAACCCCCCCTTTGGTTTTCGATGATTTCTTTTCATTTTGTATAATATATTGTTTATTTTCCCCGGTATGTTTTGAAGGTTATTTTCAGTTACAACAATGCAATTAACATGCCATAATTATAAGTTTGCTGACGAGGGTATTTTTCTTTCCCCTACTATCGTCCACGATTTATCTGTCATTCAAAATCCCTATCGAGTCAGTGACGATCTTTCAAGAGGGAGGTTCAAGCTCTAATTCTTGGTTCCCATATGCAATGAAATCGCATCCAGAGCGCCTCCTAACCTCTGTTTTAAAATATGAGAACGCGACTCCAGCTTTTTCGCTTGGTAACTTACTCCTCGATGAAAAATTCAAATATTGGTGTTGACTGAAAGTGGTTGTCCGTTGAATTGGAATCACTTAGTATAATCAGAAATCGAGAAAGGAAGGTAATCATAAGTTAGGACATCCGTTTGGATGTAAAGAAAGTTCAGGGAAAATTAGACTGCTGTTCAGTGTGGAACATACATCTAATGAAGTTACAATTGTTCTGGAAATAGTATATTATAATCCAAAATTCGCTTTATATTACTGGAATCCCTTTCATTTGTTACACAAAGATTATATTCCTTTTCTATCCAAGAGTACGTTACGAACCAAAATCACGTTTAAACATTATTCCACTGCAAAAGAGTGTGTGTTTGCCAGGAGTTTCTTTGCATATGGGAAGCTTGCCAGTGATGTGTAGGCGATTACTTTAGCAGATTTCCTTCGTGCCTCTAGAACGAACATGGTTGTAGGCTCCAGCAAAGGGTACGGTATCAAAAAAGCGTGATGTTTCCATGGAAAAATGACAAAACATTAAAAGCATGCAACATGAAGACCGGCCTAAGTATTAGATTGTAAGGTGTGAGAAAAGTCAATTTTTTTTTGGTTCACTCCAGCCGCGCAGTGATGGCGGCAAGGAGGGAGCGGCAGGGGTGGTCGATGGCTCGCCAGTCGGGGCATGTTTTACAAGTTTTTACAGTCGGGGAGTCTTAAGTCGCTACGGTAAAGTGTTGTAGTCCCCAACGGCGACAAAGTCGCGACACCGACGGTTTACCTGTTTTTTGCCTCTCAAAGAGCAGTGGAGCCGGCAACGGGGGGGGGGGGCCACGGGGGTGCGCGTTTTCCGCCCCCAATCGATTTCAGAAAAATTTTTTTTGAAAAAGTTTTAAAATAATCTCAAAGAGGGGTTTTAAGCTATAGATTTCGTCCGCAGGGTGTAGGGTGAACTTGCTGAAGGTGTGTTTTCACACCAAGTGATGGAATCTTGGTTATTCATTTTGAATCACAAATGTTTCTCAAACTATACATGTAACTTAATTATTCTCAAATCTTTCAGCCAAACTATTCAAAAATTTCTCGCGCGTCTTCGCGCGCTTCCAAACCTTACCTCATGTATATCCTTGTTGTCAATAATTTCCAGAGGTTAGCAACTCCCGTTAAAAGCACAGTAGACAAAAGTTGAAGGCTGTTCCGCATTATCAGGAAACGATTGGCTTTGTGATTGGCATATAGGTTTGTTGAGGGATCGAAGTGTTTCCATGCAGAGGATCATGAATGCAGGGTTTTTGTCATTGTATAAAACTTATTGAATGAAAAAATTTCCGGCGCGCCTTCGCGCGCATTCGTCACGGTGTTGCACAAATCTTATGGCACATTATTAAGGTTATAATACATGCAAAACTATCTCTGATCACACCTTTTCTGAGAAACAAAGTACGATCTCCAACCTCTGTAGCGCCTGATGGATTCTTCCAGTATAATTTTGTAGCATGAATCTGTGAAGGTTCGTGGTGAAAGTACGGTATTTTTGCATAGTCGGTTTATACATCTTTTTTCAAAATGGCAGCCTAGACATAACGGAGGCCTATAGATGGCGATTGTCTTAATACACTTACGACGAAAGGAAAAAGGCCATCCTTTGAAATGAGCCTTGTTAGTCATACACAATTTTGCGAGAACTAGAAGTGGTCTTCGTCTGGGTTTGCGCTGCAAACTTAGATAAAAATTAAGCAAGTTTTGAAAAGGGCTTGGCATCATCTTATTCCATAGTATCACATTTTAGGATTGTCAGAGTGTATAAGAATACATGGTAAGTGCAACAATTTATATAAGTAATGCCAGCAGATTCAAGGGAGGAAATATACCGCTGCATGCCAAAGCATTAGAAATACCCGTTACAGAATGTACACTAAGGAAGCAAAGGAAAATTTTAGAAATCAGTTCTAAGAATGTTTCCCCGTGGACTCAACGCAGGTATGTTAAGTAAAATCTCTTACTGACGAATAGAAGGCATTAATTAAAGTAGCCAAGAAGTGGGACTTTCAGGAGGTCTCCCATGGCTGAACCCACCTACCCTTCTGTTGGCACACATACCCCCCTCGCCCCCCCGCCCCACCCTTCCTCACCTTCCCCCCCCCCTTCACCACATAATAATACGCCCCTGAGATTTACACACCACCAATGTTTGCCCCCCCGATGATTCTTCCCAGCCATATAATTATCAGGTTACACACTCGTATTCCAAAGATAGCAACATTTTTGCATTCTCAAGCAACCTTAAATTAACAAAATTTTCTCAACCCCACCGCCCGGCCTTTGAGACCCTCCCCCGCCCGCTTCCCCGCCACCCCCCCACCCCCCCACCTCCCCTCCCCTCCCCGTCCAGACCCTCCACCCAGGTCAGCAACCTTCCATGAAGTGACGAAAAGGCAAAGATTTATCACCTGCACTGTATACTATCGCCCCAAGGATCGCATACTGCTCCTCTTTCATCTAACCCATACTCTCCTCTTGTGCTTAATTCATAACTTTAGAATTCATTTAAATTATGGCCTAGATTTTGCAGCCATATATATATCCAGTTCAAAAAAATATCCCAAAGATAATCACCACTTTTGCTTCTAAAGGAACCTTTAAATTAACAAAATTTTCTAAAAAGAAGAGGGTACACCCCCTCCCCCTTAGGACCCTCACCCAGTGTCAAGCACGCCCTTTATGAAGTGCACCAACGGACACATTATCAAGAACTGCTGCTATACTATCGCCCCCTTGGTAACCCCATACAATAGGACAATTTTATGCACGACTGGGGGAAAAAAAAACGTACAGACCGGTGGCATTTGGACGTCATCTGTGGTGCCGCCCCCAAGCAACCAAAACTCTGGCGGCCCGCCATCTGCTCAAGAGGACAATTTTTTCCCTTTTAAAAGAACCCCTTCAAAAAAAATTTTCGGCGGCGCGAGTGCGCGCGGCTATAGAATCAACTCCAGTTTCTTCAGTACTTCTCATTCTACATTGCCAGGATAGCACTAAGGACCTGTCAAACTTAACAAAAGTAACATGTAGGGACGACGTACGCAGTTTCATATAGAGGTCGTCTAATCCATCCCCTATCGCAAGCTCTACATTGTCTGTTGTCTTTGTCGCGTGTGTCAGCGGTTCATAACGCTCAGTTGAGCATGAAGCGACTCTCAAGGAGAAAAGTTTGGGTATTTTCATTAGCGCTAGTCCAGGGGGGTTTCGAAATAAAATGGTATGTTATCCTCTGATTATTGGTCTACAGACCCATACGTTTTCTTTTCTACTTTTTTGTTACTTAATGATTAAATATAAACAAAAAAAAAAAAACCAACAAATTCGCAGCGCTTCCGCGCGCTCGTGCAAGTTTAACGTTTTCAGATCAAAAGTACAATCACTCCCGTTGTGCGCAAAACTCGTGCTCATGATAGTATTCAGTGTATATATGCAAAATTATGCCCGCAATGACTTGGAAATATTAAGGCTCCTTCATATCCTTTCATCCTTACCACCCCTTCGAAATAGTGGGACGGCGGAACTTTTCCGGGTCACTGCATGATCCGGTACACTGTCGGGAAAAATCCTAGCCAGCTACCGACCTGTTCGGAGTTACTTATTTTGGCTTTCAAAAGAGCCATTTCCTGCGATAAAATCCAAAATTTTCGGCCTCCCACTTTGCCTCACTCTGTCCTCAGCTTTCCGTTTACTTAATATGCAAAATATAGTAAAAACCCTTTCCACCGCTTCTTACTTCAAGTAATTAGTAATAGAGTAGATAGACATACATGGATTTATGGTAAATAAATGCCGATCATGTTAAATCTTATTTAGGAGAATACATGGATTTATGTAAATGACGCGTCATTGCATCTTATTTTGTCTAAACATAGTTAATGTTCCTCTTTGTGTCTGTCGTGCGGTACTGCTAGTGACCCGAGGAGTGGAAGTTCAGGCGCTACGTTCATGGGGGGCCCCCGATATTTGGGCCCACTGCCGTGACAATTGACCCATATGTATGCTTAAAATAAGTACAGATTCTTTTTAAGCGATAGGGCCTAATCCAAAAACTTTTCGCGCGCTTCGCAATGCGCTTTTGAAATTTTCAACAGCGTTTTAGATGTATAGGAAAAAAACGAGAAATCAGGTGCGGAAATATAATATCTCCTTAGCTATATACCAAAATAGTTATGAAATATCAAGCCCCCGCAATGTCATAATCTAATACACAAGGTTTCTTCTGCAAATCACTCCCTCACCAATTCCTCGACGATGACATCATGGGCCCTGCCAGGTGCTTCGGGGTCGCTGGCCCGCCGTCGGGGAGTCTGTGCCGCCCCGCCCCCCCCCCCGGTCGGGCAAATCCTGGCAGGCACCAACTTCTGGCGCCGGCGGCCAACCGTAAGGTTGGCCTTCCGCGTTAGATAAACGACGGCAACCCAAAAAGCCCAGGCACTTGCCGATGAAGTCCTACCAGTATTAATTTTAAGGCCCCATACCAAAATGCTTTTCAGAAGGATTTCAAAAAGAGACTCCAAGTTTTTCTTTATAGAGCACAATCGGCGAGCAACTTTGATCCTTGTGCCGAAATCACTGTGTTAAGTGCTTAGAGAAGAGCACAAACAAATGGACTGAATGGGTCTCCGAACTCCTGACGACAAAGATCGTGATCCGGGCTGTTCTTTTATAGCAATGCATCCTCAACAAGGAGGGAGGACAAACTTTCTGGACAGGACATTTCTCATAAATTTCTGACCACAGGGAATTTCAATGAAGCTTGTTTTTATACGGATCAACAGAGCCTAGGGGAAACACGTGGGAAATGCCATTTCCTGCAATCTGGGGGTCTTCTGGACCAAAAATTTTCTCTGTACGCTTCGCGCCAACTCATGGTGGCGCTCCTCTTAGATAGTAACTATATTGCAAAACCCCCCCTTTAGTCAAAACCTGCATCCGCCCCTGCGGGGGGTATCTCACTGAGACTGAAGTGGCGTCAATCTGGAGGGGGGCATAGCCCCCGTCGGAAAGGTAAAGCCCTCCTCTGTAGAAGGGGGAACTAGTCGGGGAGCCAGAAATATTACTTTTCATAATCTTTAGTTTCATTACAATAAAGAGAAGTTTCAATATCTGTAGTCTCTGGTGAAAGGGAAAATTTCTTCTTAATTTTATCGCGGATCTGCAGTGAATACATTAAATTGTAATAGCCGACCACTGTCAGTAGCCCCCATGGCTTAACTGTTTTTGCTCTCAAGAGAATCGAATTTTTTAATACCACGAAAAGTTAAATTGGCGCTACTTGAGCTTTAGATTTCCGTTGTCTTCTATTATAGTATGGTTCAGAATAATTGAATGATAACTCCTTACCAAATAGTATACAAACACATGTTTAAGGATCATCCATTTGTCATCTTTTTCACGGTTAGTATATACCTGAGCCTTTTTGCAGTTTCGACTGCGCATGCGCAAATTTCCAAAAACGGGTGATAAACAATCACTCTGTCTTACCCACAACACATACCAAGAAACTGCGTTTATTTTAGAGGACATGTAAAGCATTCCTTTTAAGATCAGACCGGAGTGTAAGAAAGGTTACCTGTGGTTTGTGTCTAATACAGCATGAACATCGTCTTCTTTGCCTTCAAAATTGTCTAATATTATCTGTCCTAAATCATGTGTGTTTCGCATACTATGTATGACGAACGCGGTTCATTTATCGTCCATGCAGCCCACAATTCCTTGCGCAAATCGTAAGTGCAAAAAGGCTTATTTCAGTTAACAAACAGACTTTCTACGTGGAACGCTGGGGGAACGTTTCGCCCGAGGCACTAGCTGATATGAAAGTAGGACTAAAGAACAATGAAGGCGCTGTCCTGTGATCGTGGGATCTAATGTACCGTTATGGGGCTCCAATTGGGGTCATGGGCTACGTCTAGATGAGAAAGCCCTGGGATATCTACAAAATAGTGGGCATTTGAATGAAGCATTTGACTATTTATCTTCAAAATTGCCCTCGCACGCTCTATAAGGTATCTACAATTGCTATCTAAGCGGAGCGCCACCAGTGGTTGGCTGGCAAGTTAATTCTTGTCAAGGAGAAACATTTGTCCCCGGAAATGGCCCCCCAGATTCGGGCGATAGAGAGCCGACTCGTGTATGTCCTCTAGTCAGCATATCCCTGAACTTGTTTCTATAGTGCAAGGTAATGAATAAACACCCGAGCAACCAGCTCAACATTTATTCCATTTACACTAGATCGCATGCGTGTTTAGAAAATTTTTTTGTACACTTCTAACGGGTACGAAAGAACGTACATGAACGTCGCTTCGTTACCAGCGTAATCCTGGTTGGGCTGCCTCAATTAATAATTATTAACAATTGTCTCTGAGGGCTAACACAAGGTAGATGGCAATATCTCATCGCTTCGCAACACCGCACTGAAGACGATTCCATGCACATGAGTAAACTGGAAAGGACGCACGTCAATGTGTGTAATCCTATAGCGCAATATCCTGCTCTCGTAATATGGAAATATTATGAAGAAACTGACGCCGATTTGCCAGGGTCACGTGATGTAGGTTACCTGTTGGGAAACTAATATAACGATTCCAACCCGGGTTGGCAGGGCTGGGCCAGACATAGATTTCAAACTCCAAATACTCTTTTTGTTTTCCCTGTCGAGCGCGAACCTTTTCATTGTACACGAACACGTGCGAGAAAATATTTCTGGGTGGAAGTGCTAATCAGTGTGCTCTATCGTTTTGGAAAATAATACATCAGAACACTGTAAAACTCTCAAAGAAATATCAGCTTCTCAGCTAGCACCCGTTACAAGTAACTTTATTCTCTTCCTCATGACATAACACATATTAAATGTACTGAACACCCCACAACCAAACTATGAAAGACGCAAGAAGAGCTCGGTACTGCAGTTGTAAAGACTGTTTCCGAATTATGTATAAGGGTCCCAGGTCCAAGGGTACCTTAAAAAGGGCCTCCACTTCGGAGGCGGTGCTACGCATTTTTATATCGCGCCTTTAATCTCCTAACGCGCGTACACAAATGAAAGCAACTCCTAGCGCGTTCATTTTTTGATAAAGCAAAACTGACGCTTCAAGTATTATATTCTGGGTATTTACCTGGAACTGTATTCTGTGCGATATACAATACTCACGCAACCTCTGCGGTGTTTTTTGGGGGTTCTAAACAATGGCGTTTTCTGTAATGCGTGCCTGAGCACATCACAGAATAGAAAAAAAAAAAGGCACGTTCTGTCAAGTCCACACTTCCGCGATGAATATTTTTTACCTATACCTACCAGCATGAGGAGTTACATTTCCGTAGCAGTTATACGATACCGGGATTTGGTATCTATGGTTATAATATCTTTGATGGTGGTATGGTAACGAGCGCCGGCGCGCTCACACCTGTAGAGGTGCCTTTAGCCCTGCTCGGTCTCTAATGCGTTTTGATTGATCGGACGTGTACGCGTTAGCGCACAGTGCATTGTTATTACATTATTTGGCACTGACTCGACGCCTCAAACATGCAATTGCCCTAATCAAATTTAATGAAGTGGCTCACATCAACAGTATGTGGGCCCCGCACAAATGACACCAATGTATGATGCAAAAAAAGAAAGTACCAGAACGTTCAACCTTCGTTGTGTACAGTACACCCCACCCGTCAATCCAACCCGAAGAATACGAATCTAACACTCCACTTGACATACAAACTTATGGATAGCCACTTCACTTTAACATCCCCCCCCCCCTAGGGTTTTCCTTTTGTGCCCTAAATGGAAAGGATAACACACAAGGCCCATCCGATCAACGGACATATGTGTAGCAAAGATCAATATAAGCATAGATGTCCCAAACTCTAAAAATAGCGTGTGTGAATCTTCTCATGGAGGCCAAAATATTTGCGTTTGGGCTTCGTTGCTGGGGGGGGGGGGGTGGTTTTATGCTTGATGACAGTTCAGTCATTTGGAAAACAACAACAGGCAAATGAGTATTGTTGTCTTACAAAAGTAGCCTATTAATTAATGGCGTTTATATGATTACCGAAGTTTATCACTTTCTAGTGGCATTACAAACAAGCTGCACTCGGATATGAATCGCCACAATGACTTGTTTCAAGATTATAGAATGAATCAGCAGGCCAAGTAAATTATATATGGCATCTTCAAGCTACGTCACTTTTATATGAACGTTTAACTTTCTCAAGCGTATAAAAAGAGAATGAAAAAGAGAAGCTAGTGGGAGAGATGAGAAAGTATAGAAGAAGGGGAAAGTAGAAAGGGTTGCGAGTGGAGTGAGAGGGGGGGGAAAGAGAAAAAAGATTGTGGAAAAAAAAATTAGTGAGATGAGAGATAGAAGAAGTGTGAGAAGAAGTGGTAAAAAGTTGGGTAAGGGGGTATGGAAGAGTGAAGATGGATAGTGGAAGAGATGAGGATAAAAAAATGAATGGGGGAGGGGTAGAAGGGGGAGGGGGTAAAAATAAAAATTGTGGAAATGTTTGAGAATAGAAGGGGGGATAGATGAAAAAATGGTGAAAAAAGTGGTGATAAATGTAAAATGAATAATAAAATAAGAGTTAATATTTTGTTAGGAAAAGGGAATGTTTTTTTTTTTATCTTAAGTTGGTTTTAAGGTCTTGGTGTAATTTTCGTTTGACCCCTACTGGTTTCGCCTCTCTTGTCGCTTTCCGCTCATTTTCTGCTTTTCCCTTTTTTTTTTCATTTTTCCGGAGTCTGGAGATCCCCTCTTCCTCTTTCTCATCATTATCACAATGGCTGTGATAGGCAGGACAGTCATTCGTGCAACCCGTGGTACCACCTTTCCCTTCATCAGTACAACAAATTCACAAACAATCCAGTCCAAATATTTTACGCACGGACCTGGTCTCTCTGTAGAAGAGATAGCACCTTTGACAACACGACCCATTTTAAACGAAACTACATTGTCCACTACCACAATGCTGCTTGCTGCTTTAATTATCAAGTAGAAAACCAATTGGAAGTATAACAGTTCAACAAGGACAGAGTTTCCGTTTTCATGAGGTCCACGAGAGTCACTATGCTGTATAAAACAGATCTAGTTAAAACCATAAACTAGTACACAAATATAAGCATGGATCCCCCCGTCCATCACTCGATTCTCTTGGATAAACCATATATGGGGATTGTGTTTTTGTTGACAGAGTTGGACATGATACCTTTAAATAGTAAAGTGCTAACTGGTTATTTCGACAGAAGTTTACATAATTCATCACCAGAACTCCAAGGATCTGGCCTCTACCTAGACACAGGCAGCAACGATATCATTCACCTTATATATGCAACTTGTCAAAATTTTCCAAAACCCCTGCTCCCCCCCCCCCCCGCTACGCCAATGCAGATTAGCAGAAGGTGTATTGCTTCAAGTTCATGTCGCCGGATAAACAAGAAAAAAAATGTATACTCGCGAGTATACGGAAAAACTGCGTTTGAAAAAGGGAAACACACGCTAATCTACTTAAACGATGGGAATTTTCTATGACGCCCAGTCGCGTAGTATCGGACGCCGAGTGCCGATGGGCCGTTCTACGTAGAACCAGGAAGACGTAATGCAAGTGTTTTGAGCACTTCCGCCCTGATATTTGGCGGCTCCCCACGAAGAGTCATTTTGTCTAGTGTCCTGTCCAACAGGGTAACCGGCCCCACGTATAGTAGTTCCGGTAATCGATGCCTAGACCTATTATATCTTTCGTCGGGAGAAAGCCTACATATCATGGAGAGTGTGACTATGTTAGCGGCGTCACATAAAATCCCTGCATACAGAAAATCTGTGCACATAACATGATGTGCATGCTAGCGCGCGTTAGCATGCACATCATTGGAATGGACAGGCAGTAAGGTACAGGCACGCCTATATTGTGTACTGCCCATTTATGTTGCTATCATCAGTGTTAGGGAGCCATTGCGTACCGAGGCTCTGTTTACAATGCAGTCACACGCCTTACACTAAAAATACTGGACCACTCGTAAAGGTCGCG
Source organism: Holothuria leucospilota (assembly GCA_029531755.1). NCBI lineage: Eukaryota > Metazoa > Echinodermata > Holothuroidea > Aspidochirotida > Holothuriidae > Holothuria > Holothuria leucospilota. Next base: position 593 of record JAIZAY010001857.1, on the reverse strand, counting down.
TTGGTATCTTACACGCTCACTGCGGGAAAGCAATTCCTGCATTTGTTTCTTTTAACGCGGGCTAGTGTGCGCGTCAAGTATACTTAAGATTGATACACAGAGAATATTCCGTCTGTATACCAAGAGCAGGCCCACAAAGCTATTCTTTACCTCTGACTTTTGTCCTCTACTTCCGGGCTGGGTGAGAAGTATTTTCACACCCTTGGATACTCTCCCAGTTTCAAAATAAAAAGATGTAAATTTGACCTTCTGTCACGTGACCTTAGACTTTGGTTGCCATGGCAACCATATATTTTGTTCGTAGTAGATACGTTAATTATGTTATTTATGTGTGAAATTTCAGGTAAGTGTGATGTTTTCTTTTGAAATTATACTAAAAATACTAAAAAATGTGATTTTTCACAAAATTTTACCTTTGACCTCTGACCTTTGACGTTCACTTACGAGGTCTGGGAAACAAAAGTTTTGACACTGGAGTACCTTCCCACCGAGTTTGAAGAGAGTCGGTCCAGCCGTTGTATAGCAGTAACAAAATAAGAAAATGTACATTTGACCTTCTGTCACGTGACCTTTGACCTTGGTTGCCATGCCAA
>JAIZAY010002110.1:0-11382 GCA_029531755.1 Holothuria leucospilota | reverse complement strand
AAATCCAATTGACTTTTTCCTTTCATATGTAAAATCAACCAGAATAGGACAAGTCGATGACCCAGGAGTATGTAAACAGGCCAGCTTGGAAAATGTGCATCAGTGAGGGGGACAGTAAGGACAGGCGCGGATCAGAAATTTGAGGGGGGGGGGGCCCAGATAGAAAAACCTCATGTGCACGAAGGTGCACCACGAGCGCGAAGTGCGAGCCTACGCTGGGGTTCAGGGGGACCGCGTTAGGCCCTGGGGGTCCAGGGGAAGCCCCCCGGGGAAGCTCTCGCAATATTGCATTTTTAAGAGCACAGAAATCGGCCCTCCAGTTCTATTCAGTGAGGATTTTATTAACTTTGTATGTTTGCATGGAATATGATGTGTTATGGCATCAGTATAAGTTATTATATGTACCTGCTGAAGTTACGGAGAATCTTCCAGTTTGTTCTTAAGTAACCTACAACGCCAAACATAATGATAACGTGTAGGTAACTTGAAATAATTTTTGCCAAAATGAGTGTTCTATTTTCCGTTATCACCGGTATTCGGGTATAGGACGCAGATGAAACAATCTGCGCGCGAAGCGCGCCGAAAATTTGAATTTGCCATTTAAAACCATTGCTATGACTAACGGTGGTCAATTCCCTTTATGTGTGTCTATCAATTAGAAGGTGGGTTCGATACTAAGTTTTCGGTTCTCATAAAGAAGATCGGAGGGTTGAAAAAAATGTATATAGTTGTTTTACACTCCGTTTACAATGCTGACTTCTGAAAATCGACGTTTATGCACATCGATGAGTAATGCCGAATACGTTTGGGACCCTTATTGAAGTAAAAAGGAGCAATTCAAGCTAACACGGCGCAGATCAAGCAAAAAATCAAGAAATATTGAGAAGGACTGCAAAAATCGTGAAAGATTCCAAATGATTTTTGGTAAAAAAAGTGATAAAAAAATCACTCCAATCACTCAATAAAAAAACGTACTTTCTCCTCTCTCCGTGAGCGTAAACAATGGCGCGGCGCAAGCGCGCCGAAAATTTCCGGTTTATAGAGCCTCACCGGGAGCTCTGCATTAATTGTACACTTAAAAGGGGGACCAACAGGACTCTCCAAACCTTAACATCCAGTATGGGAGGAAAGATGATATGATATCAAATGATATTTATGGACTTCTGAAATGGTATACCCTTCAGAAATCCTTTGACCGATGGTGCCGGGCGGGAGTTGGTGATTGGGTGGAACCTGCAGATAACTGCTAGAACCGTGCCTTTTTTTAGGCAGTGGGATTTGTGTAATACGCCTATAATATACAAGAGTGGGAGAGCTTTTCTTCTTTATTAGGTACATGAGAGTGCCATATCCCAGGAAGGAGTTTACCCTCTCCTTTGAGAAATTTTTGTTAATTTGTTAGGGGGCCTATATGCAAAATGGTGGTAATCTTTGGGTTTTTTTAGGCATTTTCTAAAGTGATTGTATGTTTAGAAAATGTCCACCAATTTTAGTGAATTCTAACTTTTTGTTCGTGGGTGAAAAAGGGGAGTAACAGACTGTTAACATATTGGGTTCAAACTTCCTTAAGTCCCAGGAAAAATCATGGGCGTGGATCCATCTCCAAAAGTGTTGTGTGCTGGAGGGGGGGGGGGGGACTTTCCACATTTGTGAATCGACAGTCCTGGTGGCGTGGAAGAAGCAGTTTGGTGCGTAGCCAGAATTTGCGTCACGGGAAGGCAATAAGTTTTGGGATCTTCGGCATGGGGAGGGGTCTAAGGAAATTTTTCTAGAACTTGAATGCCCTCAGATGCGATTTGGTGCAACAAAAAACGGTTTACGATTTTTAGGTATTTTTCTTCTAAAAATTTCGTTTTCTAGGATAATTGCAGTCTGATTCCATCAGATTTTTGTCGATGAAAAGGGGTAGAGGGGGACTTTCTGACGATGTTTCCCCCTTTCCAAAAGGTTAATTGAGGGGGAACGGGGTCCCCCCATCCTTCATCATGAATCCACGCCCATGGGAAAGGGTTTAATTTTACACGCAATTATTACCTGCGTGGAAGTCCACAGAAAACATTCTTGGACTGTAATACTAATTATTTTCTTTACATTTAAAAAGGATATCCAAGGTTGACACAGAGAACAGTTATAGAGCCTCCCGGGAGCTCTAAACTACCCGACAACATCCATATGGGAGGCATGAAGAATATGATTATATTACCTTCTTTCTAGGTATTGCAAGAGGGATGGTGGACAGGCAAAATTCGTTTTCAAAGAAAAGATTTTCGTTCACTCATTATTGAACGTCGCGGATGATGTTCGGAAAATAAGCAAACGGCAATTTACGTACTTTCAATCTTTGAAATCCATGTGCTAGACTAGATTAGTCAAAGATCCCATAATGATGAGAGCCCTACAGAGAAGGAGATGTACTTTTTTACAAAAAGTTGCATTGGAATAATTTTTTGCGTCCATAGCCTTGTCAATGGTATATTAAACTCGGGCGTAAACCCTGTCGGTATGCGCGCAAAGCGTGCCGAAATTTGATGAATAAATATTAGTCCCTGACAAAACCTGCATTTCAGCACCGGCATCGGACACCTGTCACTTTCCCACCAACCTATGCTATTCAGAACGAATCTTCTGACTGAGAATCCTTAAAAAGCACTTTTTGCCTCCTTTGTTCCCCAGTGAGTAGTTACCGAAAGCTATATGATAATAAAGACAAAAACTCTGACACAAAGGCTTGACGCTAGCGGAGCGTGCGAAAATTTCTGAATTTGTCAAGAATTTTCCAAGACTTATGATAGTTTGAGAACAGTTTGTGAAAGAAAATGGTTTAGAACAAATAAACCAGTCATCAAAAATACCAATCTCACCCACACCCTCCACAGAAATCTTTAGCTTAAACGGACTTTCGGGACCATTGTTAAAAATTTTCAAGAATCGATGTGGGAGAGGGGGACACACGTCACCCATTGCCGCACTGTGGCCTGGCCGACGCCACTGTCTGTAGCTTTAAAAGCTTTTATGAGTTCATTTTTAAAACTTTTCAGACAGTTTTTTGAAATCTAATAGAAGTATGCACTCCGCTACTTTGTCTGCAACAGCTGGCGCTACTGTGCACAAATTAGCACGTCACTGCTCAGCTTTGTTTTTCTGTATTCCTTCTGCAAGATCTGTTAATGGCGAAAACTTTGGCCTCTCAATCCCTACTAGACATACAAAAAATTTCACTCTTTGACACAAAATTGTTGCTAAAATTCAGTGCAGCTAGCCGAGCCCATACTACATATGTCACGATGTTTACTTATTTAGATCTTAAGTCAAGGATCATTACTCAGCTATTCACCTGTTTTCGAACATTGTAGCGCTCCAGTCGCCAACCACTTTGAAAGATATATAAAGAGATAACCCAGCGATAGCTCCACCCAACCCCTACCGAAATATATACTTTGAATACGTTCTTAGACACTTTTATTCATTTTTTTGCTCCTAATATTTCTTTCTCCTTTTCTTTTTTTTTTCTTTTTCTTCTTTTTGTCTCGTTTCGTTTTTTTTCGTGGCGAGGGGGGGGGGCGGGACCCCCAGCTCCCCCCCGGATCCGCGCCTGAGTAAGGATCTACTTTAATTTATTAAAGTAGGTTTTCAATAGTATCACGGTCGATTGCATTAACAATTACGCACGGAGGATAGGTAGCTATGGCTGTTTAACGAGCTCACCGACAAAATCCTGTTCAATTGGCTTCTCCATTTTAAAATTTGAAACATGTATACTTCAAGTTTATGCATTCATCCTTAAAATGAGTATTATGTAACATGCGTAGAAGACAAGTTCGGCCTTAGCATCTTTTGTCTCGAGTATGATTTGCGCGTTTTCCTATGTAACTGACTGTTTACATTATATCTGAAAGAAAGATAGGGGTTTGGCCGACTCTTTACGTTTATTTTTATGTCTCTGTCGCAAGTTTGATTATTGAGTTCACATTGCATATTTGAAAAACATAGTGAAGCCTCAAAGAGTGCAGGGTCATAAGTTCTTCATCGCAAATCAGTTATTTGTTGAAGATCTTTTGAAATTGGTTGATATGCAACGCTCAAATTTCTGTTTGTACAATGTAGTTTGTGAAAATTTAAATCCACCAGATCATATCGAACATGAGGTTTTTAGAAAGTATGCAATGCTCTTAGTATATTCGATTTCATTACAATTATAAAATGGAAATATGCGCAGCCTATATCACTATAAACTTTAAGTCATAATTGCAGTAGCTTATGTCCTTAAGGACAACTTGCTACATATTTATCGGATCGTGTTTGCGACAGACTTAGTGAAAAGTATATCACCAAAAACACGGCAGAAAAAGAAAAAAAAAACAGTAGTGAAATGTCCCTTAAAAATGTACAATGATTCTATGAGACATAGTGAGAACTCTCTACTCTGATTAAAGGAAGAATCTCTCCCCTGAAAATCAACACATCAAACTGGGCAGAAAGTGCTTGAACGGAACATTATTTTGACGAAACAATCCATAGCAATTTGAATGATGACCTTGTGCTGCGACTTCACTTCTTGAAACCAAGGACAAACAGACTTTTCCAGAATTCAGGAGAGCAAGTTCCTAAAGCTAGATATTCTGAAATATAAAGCACTCCATTTTATAACGAATGTAACTTTTAAATATGTCTATGTGAAAAACTTCATGGCTGAGATGGCCACTGTTTGTGATGTACGGCTAATGTCCTTCATTCGTGACATTTGTTAAAACTACGTAGTTTACACTCACAAAGACCTAATTTTTCCAAAGTCCCCTCGACTCCCTGGCGAAGAGTCAAGGGGGGGGGGGACCAAACGTTACTCCCGGAGTTCTTCTCCCTTAGGGAGCTACGTCCCCGAAAGGACAACAGACATAACTGACCAACCTCTCGACCTTCACACCTCTACATCAATGGTCTGTCATGCATGGAACTACATAGTTTACAAAGATTTGAGCTTGTAATCTCATCGAGTTTATAACAGTCCGTCGAGAGAAAATATTTGAAAATCTTGATTTTCGTTGGTTTTCAATATTTCGTGTACGGAACGATAAGCCCAATAGTGCCATAGTCAAAAACTGTTATTTTAAGCAAATTTGTTTTTTCAAAAAATATATTTATGGAGCATCTGTTTTTTCGCGAGAAGAATAGATTTTGGAAGATCTGTTGTTTTTCGAGAAATATATTTTTGGAGCATATTGTTTTTTCGAAGAAATATAATTTTTTTGGAGCAATTGCTTTTCGAGAAATATATTTTTTGGCCAAACTACGCTCTTTTTCGAGAAATATACTTTTGGAGTAATCTGTTTTTTTCGAGAAATGATATTTCTGCATGCATCTCGTTTTTTTGACAGGGGGAAAAGAAATTATTTTGGAGTATCTGTTTTTTTCGAGAAATATATTTTATAAGCATATTGTTTTGTCAAGAAAGATAATGTTGGAGCATATTGTTTTTTCGAGAAATATATTTTTGTCCAATTGTTTTTTCGAGACAATATATTTTGAGGATCTGTTTTTTCAAGAAATATATTTTTTGAGGAATTCTGTTTTTTCGGAGAAATATATTTTGGGAGGAATCTGTTATTTTCGAGAAATATATTTTGGAGCATCATGTTTTTTTCCGAGAAAATATATTTTGGAGCATTATTGTTTATTCGAGAAAATATTATTTTTTTTGCCAATTGTTTTTTTCAAGAAATCATATTTTGGGAGTATCTGTTTTTTTCTATAAAAAAAACGAACCATATTTTGGAACATCTGTTTTTCGAGAAATATATTTTTTGGCCCAAATGCTTGCTTCGAGGAAATATATTTTGGAGCATCTGTTTTTCGATAGAAATATTTATTTTAAGTATATTGTTTTTATCGAGAAAATATGATTTTTGGAGTATCTGTTTTGTCGAGAAATATATTTTGAGCATCTGTTGTATCGAGAAATATATTTTGGAGGCATCTGTTTTTTCCGAGAAAATATATTCTTGGCGCATATTGTTTTTTCGAGAAATATACTGTTTGAGCCAAATTGTTTTTTCGAGAAATATATTTTTGGAGTATCTGTTTTTTTCGAGAAATATATTTTGGAACATCTGTTTTTTTCGAGAAATATATTTTTGGCCAATTGTTTTTTTCGACAAATATATTTTTAAGTATATTGTTTTATCGAGAAATGATTTTTTGGCCAATTGTTTTTTTCGAGAAATATATTTTGGAGCATCTGTTTTTCGAGAAATATATTTTTTAAAGGCATATTGATTTTTAGAATAGAAATATATTTTGGCGGATCTGTTTTTTCGAGACATATATTTTTTGGGCCCCATTGTTTTTTTTCGAGGAAATATATTTTTGGAGCAATCTCTTTTTCGGAGAAATATATTTTTGGCCAATTTTTTTTGCAGGGGGGGGGGGGGAGCAAATATATTTTGGAGCATTCTGTTTTTGTCGAGAAATATATTTTGCGAACATCTGAAAACCATGCAGAGTTACTTCCACTTCCCAAAGGAGATTCTTTAAAAAGTAGATTGGAAATAAAAAATTAGTAAACGGAGACATTGTTGTTATTAATAACCCCTGATATCCATAAATTTGTGCCAAGTAGGGTGACTTTCTGCAACATAAGCAAAAGAAAATAAGGTCCGGAAAATTGAGAGATAACTTTATGGATATTTCATCTACCATGTCAAAGACTTATAAGGCCTATATGGAAGTACTGCAGCTGCGCCTAATACCCCGTTGTTCAATATGTGCTGCACGGATTCACAGATGATTGTGTAGTAAACGCCTCCGAATTGCAGAGGGCGGTTTAATTTGGAAAAAGGAGCAAATCAAAGCAATCCCTACAATCGAAGTGTGGCTTCCATTATTAAGATTTGGGTGTTCTTTTTCTTTGTAGCTTAACACAATTACTCTGTCATGTCATACTAGTTGAATCAGGGGGACGATGTCGTGAAGAGGGGTCAAGTAAGTATCAGCTACTTCGGGCACCCCCATCCTTACAGTAGTATTCAAATTGGATTTTTTTAGCAAAAACTTGGGTTAAATTCCAAAACTTTTCACCATTTGGTTGGCCATTCCTTGTTGGGGGCTTGTTGACCCCTTTTCCCCGACATCCGTTCCCCGGAAATCGGTTTAACATGATGAGATGGACAGGAAGTTGTTGTATCCTATTATGGGCACCTCCATCTTACTGAGTTACAAACTGGATTTGTTAGCCAAACTCGGGTTTAAATTAAGAATTTCACATTTAAGTGAATTTGTTACCCCCTCCCTGACATCACCCCTCGGGATAGGTAAGCATGCAATTATAAAATTCGGCTACAGTGACATCCCCAAGAAATTCGGTATGGGTACTGTGCAATATTAAAACTAATGAAGATTTGACCTGGCTTTATTTTTCTTCACTAGACCGACTGTGATTTTCCTTAAAGCCTTATAAATAGTGGACCCTTAGGCCGCATTTGAGTAGCTCCGGGAGGGCACGAGAGGGAACGGCCCCACCCACGACAACTTGGCCGTGTCACCCCAGGTGCTCCCCCCCCCCTCCTCCATGCGAAAGTTTGGAAGTATTTATTCGGTCCTATAGAAGCGAGAGAAATTCAGAAATTGTGCCCCCCCAGGAAAGATGTCGTGACCCCGAGTGCCCCCCCTCAAAAATTAACTGGCTACGCCCACTGTTTACGCAGCTACCGTGGTAAACTTTTTTGCTTACCGCTAGCTGTGTATCGTCCGCTGTTATTGTTCGCCACTAATACTGTTCGCTTGTTTAGTGTTCGCTAACTTCAGCCCAATTTACTTAACGGGTACAAAAAGCCGCAGTCTTGCAGTACTTCCACATATTGCAGTTTTAAAATTCTTTGAAATGAAGATGAAGATCCATAAGTTATCATCGAAGTATTCCGGACATTATTTTTCTTTTCCTTATGGTAGCAGAAAGGGCCCCTACGTGGCACACGTTTGTGACGTTTGTGGATATAGGGGGTTATAAACAACAATGTTCCGTTTACTAATTTTTATTTCAATCCTACAGTCTTAAAGAATCTCCTTGTGGAATGTGGAAGTACTGAATGGTTTCAGATGTTTCCAAAAATATATTCACGAAAAAACAAGAAAAGCTCCAAATATATATTTCTCGAAAAAACAGATTACTTACTCCAAAATATATTTCTCGGAAAAAAACAAATTGGCCAAAAATATATTTCTCGATAAAACAGATGCTCCAAAATATATTTCTCCGAAAAAACAATTGGCCAAAATATTATTTCTCGATAAAACAGAATCCGCCAAAATATATTTCTCGAAAAAAACAATATACTTAAAATATATTTCTCGAAAAAAACAGATTCTGTTCCAAATATTATTTCTCGAAAAAAAAAATACTCTCAAAGATAATTTCTCGAAAAAACAGATGCTCCAAAATATATTTCTCGAAAAAAAAACAGATACTCCAAAATATATTTTTCGAAAAAAACAGGAATGCTCCAAAATATATATTCTCGAAAAACAAAAAAACAGATACTCCAAAATAGATTTCTCGAAAGAACAGATACTGCTCAAAATATATTTCTCGATAACACAGATGCTCCAAAATATATTTCTCGAAAAACAATTGGCCAAAAATGATTATTTCTCGATTAAACATGATGCTCCTAAAATATGATTTTCTCACGAAAAAAAATCTGGCCAAAAATATATTTCTCGATAAAACAGATGTTCCAAAATATATGTCTCGAAAAAACAATTGGCAAAAAATATATTTCTCGAAAAAACAATATACTCCAAAATATATTTCTCGAAAAAACAGATGCTCCAAAATATATTTCTCGAAAAAAACAGATACTCCAAAATATATTTCTCGAAAAAACAGATGCTCCAAAATATATTTCTCGAAGAAACAGATACTCCAAAAAATATTTCTCGAAAGAACAGATACTCCAAAATATATTTCTCGAAATAACAGATGCTCTATAATATATTTCTCGAAAAAAAATTGCCTAAAAATGTATTTCTCGATAAAACAGATCAGCCAAAATATATTTCTCGAAAAAACAATATGCTTAAAATATATTTCTCGAGAAAACAGATACTCCAAAATATATTTCTCGATGAAACAGATGTTCCAAAATATATTTCTCGAAAAAACAATTGGCCAAAAATATATTTCTCGAAACAACAAAGTGCTCCAAAATATATTTCTCGAAGAAACAGATGCTCCAAAAAATATTTCTCAAAAGAATATGCTCCAAAATATATTTCTCGATAAAACAGATGCTCCAAAATATATTTCTCGAAAAAACAATTGCCTAAAAATGTATTTCTCGATAAAACAGATCCGCCAAAATATATTCCTCGAAAAAACAATATGCTTAAAATATATTTCTCGAAAAAACAATATGCTCCAAAACATATTTCTCGATAAAACAGATGCTCCAAAATATATTTCTCGAAAAAACAATTGGCCAAAAATATATTTATCGTAACAAAAACAGGGATCTAGCCCCAAAATATATTCTCGAAAAAACAATATGCTTAAAAATTATATTTTCGAAAAAAACAGCTCTCCAAAATATATTGCCGAAAAAAACAATGGCAAAAATATATTTCTCGAAAAAAAAAAAATATGCTTCCACAACATATATTCTCGAAAAAAAGATCTTCAAAAATTAATTCTCGAAAAAAACAGATCTCCAAAATATATTTCTCGAAAAAACAAGTTGCGTACATAGTTTTAACTATGGCACTAATGGGCTTCCGAGGTACGGCCTCTAATCAGTATAGTAAAAAACGTGAAAGCACACAATGTCGGGCAATAACAGAACAATTATTTACCCAAATGTGGTGCCAGGGCTTACAATTTTCTTACATGAGTTTGGTTAGCATAACTAGGTCATCACACACCACTTTTAAGCTACACCTTATTGCCATTCGCTTGAGGACAACAGAGCCATATTTACAGATCTGTTGAATCGTATATATGGCCTCGTGAGCAATAAATGATAAGTGCTACTCTGATAAGGTTTTTACTTGGAGTTTGACAATCCTTACACCTGGTTCTTGTCATGCATCAGTGAACTTTTTACGTTTGTATGAACAGTCAAGGTAAAATCTAGCACAGCTGGGATTTCCAAAATGCATACGGGGTTCTTTACATTTTCAGTTTAGATGAGTTGATGTGAAATGTTTCTCCCCAAATAGAATGGACATAGTCCTACACCGTCTCTACTTATCTTACGTGCATTTGAAGAAATAATTTGTTTCCATTATCTGAGTTATCTGCTCATTCACAAAATTCACTCTATCTCATTTAGGTAGTGGCCCTCACAGAGACGCCGTAAGTACATATCGGGAAACCCCGTCAAATCGGGAAACCCCGTCAAATCGGGAAACCCTGTCAATGACTTTTAATAAAAAAAAAAAAAAATCCTTAGAATTGTCACGGGCGATTGGTGCTGCAAAGGCTTATGGTTTCTACAGCTCACTGTTCCAGATAAAGACAAGGGCTGAATTCCAAGTATTACCCTACGTAACTAGAAGAGTTCATCCATCAAAGTACATCCTACCACCCTCCGATAATCACTCTCGAAATTAAGGTATATAAATTTTGGGGGACAATTTTCAAAGCTTGGTAAGTGGTCTTCTCTTAGTACAAGTATTTCTCTAGGCCAACACGAACGTTTCTCTGTCTACAAAGCTTAGCTTTGGTTGCGCTTCTTAGAGTTATAGGCCACAACAAGCGGGTAGGGAACTCCGCCAAAAGTATGTTACGGCAGTGAGAACATTTAATTCGGCGTGGGAGACAGCCAAAAATACAATAAGATGAAGATGTAATCTAATAGTTTGATATCATTACCTTTCTGAAGTTTTGCGGAGTACTTAACGTACATACTTCTTAATGGGGGGGTCCATGTAATCTAAAGTAGTGAGCACAACACAATAAACCACCGGAGTTGTTACGGCACGGGGAGAACTTATGGACGAATGATTTTGTCAACCTCCAAAATGGACCGATATAATAAAGTGTTCGTCACTTGGCTACAGCTTTCTCTGAGGGCTTCCATCCATTAACACTTTTGTCAATATTGGAAAACGTACTTTGAAGGAAGCTAAACTTTGGCTGCCTCAATAATGAACTTAGTCAAATAAGCAACCTAGGTCAACTATTTAATAAGACTCCAATACCGAGTTCTGGGCCCGCCCCCTCCTAACATTCAGTGTACCTTCTGCGATATTTCAAGGAATGTGTCTTTAAGTTAAATAATTGAAAACTGTAAGAGAAGACCTAACTTGTTATCATATTGCAGAAAAAATAAATTTAGGGGCTCTAATGTTTACGAAGAAGTTGTAAAAATTCCATTTTCCTTTGTACTTTGT
>JAIZAY010002108.1:0-11398 GCA_029531755.1 Holothuria leucospilota | reverse complement strand
CATCTATGTGAAACTGAGAGTGGAATTTTCAAGCTTCCTTTATTAAAGTGCAGTTTCTACAACTTGAGGTCTTAAATGAAAGAATGGCTAGTTTAGGTGCAAATAACAAGGTTTGGGAAGTGCTATTTCTAGCAATTTGGGAGGCATTTTTGGCAAAACATTTCTTGGTACAAAATGCACCAAGTGATGTTGGCACTCCTCTAAGAGTCTTAAAGTTGAGCCTGTCACACATTATTCCCAGGTCTTTGCAATTGTGGCAAACCAAAGTATGGGTTGAAAATGGAAATGGTTGGGAAGCAATGCCTTGAAGTAACTTAAGAACACCTCCAGTCATTATATCCTAGCTTTTAAGTAAGTGGAAGTTTTTCTGAACTGTGTTCTCATTTTCTTTCAGTGGAATGGCCACAGCTAATATAATGTTGCAAAAATATTTGATGCAAAATTTAGTACAGTGTCTCCAGTTTTGCTGCAAATTGTAAGAAAATCTGCCAGTGAATTTGCTATCAATAGGTACCTACCTTCCTATTAGTTGTGACTGAATGAAGTCACCACTCCTACAATTGATGTGACAACTGAAGCAGGAACACATAATAGCAGCTATAAGATATCAGTGCTAGCCTGTGAAATGACAAAAATGTTAACTACAAAATGTGATGTTTAGCTCAAACCAGCTAAGGCTGTTTGAGCTATTGTAACCTGCCACCATCACTCTGTGTGTCTGTCTGTCTGTGTAGTCTGTCCACAACTGTTAAAGGTGCTCTCAAACGCTCAGTATTCGATGGGTTTTTGTGAAACTTGGACACATTGGTCCTTGGCAGGTGCGCTACTTGTGATCACCCGCGAGTCAATGGTCAAAGGTCATTTAGGAGTCTTTACAGGCCATTATAGGAAAACTTTCAAAAGGTATCTCTTTGTACCCAGAACAATCTATGATCCTGTAAGTGGGTGAGAGTATTCCTTGGGTGGAATAGTTTTGTAGATGTACAAGGATTTCGGATTTAATGTCATTTGGGGTCAGGAGAGGTCAAAAGCTGCATCTGTTAAATTTGTGCAGAAAGGTGTTGCCATTTCCACGCTGTACTATGGATCTCGATGAAACTTGGGTACATTGATCCTTGGACCATGGGCGAGCTAGTGAGTTCCAAATGTTGCGGTGAAAGGGTCATTCCCAGATTCCATATTTGTGGTCGAATTGTTTGAAATATCCATAGTGCCTCCTTTTTCTACAATATTATCCTAATGATCTTTTGTGGTGTCTTGGTTACAAGGAATCTTTTTTAGTGGTTTGACCGGGTTGGTGTGCATGTGGTGTTATTTGTGATTGTGATTTATAGTACCCACAAATTTCACTTGTTGCGCTCACATTGTGGGAGTGTGGGCTGTATTTCTTTGAAAATGCATCCCAGTGTTGCTTCTCTCTAATCACAAGTTCAATATAGTATCTTCTCGATGACGAATTTGCCCTTTTGACTTCTTGATTCAAAGTAACATCATATTGGTCTTGAGGTAAATTGGATGTCTGCTGGCAGTCATATTTCATCTATCCGTTGCATGAGTTGTAATTGAATACAATACCTCTTCCTTTGCCTTGCTCAAACGTTACTTCTGTTCTTCCTCGGATAACTGCATATTCTAAGTTCCTTGTGGCGCAGAGAGCTAATGCTAGATAGTTTATTAACTGTAAGTGCAAAATAATGTGTGTAAATGCCAGAAGCTACTGGGTTTTAATTCAAGGAAATCTAGCAGTTGAAAGTAGGGATTGCACTGCTAAGGTCAGACTGTAATCAAGACTTAAAAAGTTGATACAAAAGAGGTACTTATCAAGTAGGACTAGGGGATTTTATCCACTGCCAAAACATTGACTTTTCTCAGATTTTAAATATTAATCTTTGGACCTGTGGTAATGCATATATGTGAGTACATCAATATTGCTTTATGTCAAAACTGTTCTGTTAATAGTGTCTTGATCACTGTAGCTCACTGTGATATTGACTAGCATCATTTTACATATGTAGATAATGGGTATGGTAGTGCTTTGGGCTTAAAATAGCTTAGTTCTATTTTTTTCACTGGGGACAAAGGAGGCATTTCCTTACTTTACTTTTGAGAATGAGGGGACAGGGGGAGGTCTTGATTTTTTATTTGCATTTTAATGTTGAACATGTATTTGTTTTGATTATGTGTGTTACCTGCAATCACACCATGCAGTGGTGTACACAGGATTTTGCTGGGGAGGGGGAGAAGAGCCAACCCCACAGTTTGTCTGGGGGTGGGCATGTGCCCAAAATACCCTAAGTTTTGTACTATATGCTTGGTATATGTAAATGCAGGGGACATTGAGGGGGGTATGACACAATACCCCCACCCTCGTTACACCACTGATATCATGCCATCATAAAGATGTTCAACAATACAGATAAAAAATTGTCCAAATAAAACTATTTTCTTTAGAAACTAGAACTTCCTTATATTATGATCGCTGAAACCTCAATGCATCTATTGCATTGGAACTTACACTGTTGGTAGATCTTTTTCAAATTTAGTGTAAATGTCATCTTTTGGTTTGGTTTGAGCTACTGCACCATTGGTGATCTAGTTTTGACCATATTTTGGATGGTACTGAAGATTTCTTAGGAGTCATGATTCCAAGAAAAGTGGAGTTGTTGCTCCACTCTCAGTCAGGAGTTGCAACTCTGAGTCAAGTAACCCGTCCAAGCCTGGTACCAGTATCATGCATATTTTAATTAGTGGTATGAAGGTTCTGACAGAAAAATGGAATCATATTAATATATTTTTCAACAAAATAGGCAGTGTAACATTTGAGTGAAAGAAGTAATATGTACATATTGTAAATTTGTCTCTGATTTCATACAAAGACTTCATTTGGTTTTAATTCATTAGTCCTCCTTTCATTGAAAGACTAAATTTTTAAATGTTATGGGTAGGTAAAAAATTTTGAATTGGAAATTTGCAAGGTCACAAAAGGCCAAGTGGTATGCTTAACAAGGAACTGTTTTACCTTACTTTAAAAACTGCAGAACTTACTTCCAGCAAAATTTAGAAGAAAAGAACAAGAAAAAACCAGAGAATAGATATTCAGAATTGTAAATGTTGCATTCCCAAAAAGAAACTTTAAAGTAGTAGATTGGTGAGGCTGCATAAAATTTCAAGTCTTTTTGTTTTTGTAATTTTTCAATTAATTCAGGCTGGGTCAAAGATGTTAAAAAGAATGGAAAAAGAAAAATAGAGGTTGGTAAGTAACATCGTGACAAGTGTTTCCTCTCCTACTGAGGTGTTTTTTTTAAAAACAATTGTTATTGTAATTGCATTGACCACAAAATTTGGTGGAGTCAGGGAGTTGCTATTTGATAGCAACTCCCTGGTGGAGTGAAGTGTTTTGGCACAATAGAGTTATTTTATAGATTGGTGATACCATGAGCTGATTGAGTAACATAAGTTATTTGTGCTGATGGTATCGTGAGTCGATCACTTAACGAACATTTTGGTGGTAAAAAAAAATACAATAAAAATGAAGAAAAAATGGATGAAACTATTTGAGATACTCACTAGCAGGTATTTTTCCTGCTGTACTTTGGTTCTTTTGGAAAAGAACAGTCCCTAGCAACTGAGTTTTGAATAGAGTATTGCAGTACTCAACAAAGTGGAGTAAAGAGAAGTTTAGAGATTGCTATTCTCCAAAGTCAAGAATTATTACCTAGAAAATATTGTCTTTTCTGACAACATTTTGAATGGAAGTATTGCCCAAGACTTTCTCTCCTTTCATTTTGTAGAAAATTTGTAAAATTTTACTTAATTCAAATGCTGACACTTGGAAACTTAATTGTGTGGTAAACTTTAGTCTTGAAGAGGAAGCATTACAGAACAAACACTTATTTTTGAAGCATTCTAATGAAGAGCTTGTTGCATGCTGAAACTGCAATGCAACTGATGCTTGCGTTCGAATCACAGCATGTCCACATCCTGTAGTATCATTCAGTTAGTACTGTATGGGCCGATCAACTCAAAGAACTTCTATACTTTATTTTGTACATTAAATAAGTTTTAATATCAAAACTTTTTATGGGGCTTATATTTTGAAACGGTTTTGGAGAAAAAAATACTGCAATGCTTTAAAGAAATTCCAATATTCTAGTGAACTGTCTTTAAATGTTACTTAATAGGCAACAATAGCATCTTGTCTTGATTGGGGGTGTGTGTAACCTTTAGCAAAAATTAAATCATAAAACTCAGAAATGCTAAATTGAAGGAATTGATTTCTTCCTTCTGGTTTCTAAGCCCCAAGATTACTCTTTGATGGTTGGACAGGGTCTGACTGTCTTGAGGTGTTTGAGTCAGAATCTGAAATTAATGCTCTTATCACTGCAGCTGTTGATTTTTTGAAGGTAAATTCTGTAGAATTTTTTTGATTTGGTTCTAGTAATTAATTCTTGGTTACATTGGCCAATAAGTACAGAAATGTTGAGTTTTGTGCTAGCTGTTTCATGGACGTATATGTTACTTGAGAGGAATGTTTCAAAGTTCTTACTTTTATCCTTTCAATATGCCCTCTGTAAATAGACTTTTAGTGATCCCATCCACCATAGTGTTAGTACCCGTATGTATAGGTTCAGTTTGGTTATCAATCTTCAAAAGATGTGACGTAAACATTTTTCACTCATTTGAATTTTCTCCCAAAAGTCTAATAAATTAAAAGGTGGCTATTACATTTATATCACAGAAATTTTTTATACATTTAACCATGGTTATAGGTATTGAGTCAGTTAAGTATGACACCATTCCTGTTACACTAATCGAAATTGAAATGAAGGCAAATTTATATCGTGTGCGGTGACTCCTAAACTACAGCCATGTACTGCACTGCCTGACAAGGTATGGGACATTGACAGCAGCAAAGAGTATCCTTGTTCGTTTTCATTCCGAAGTGGATTTAATTTACAAGGATGACATCAGAGTTCATAGCCTCAATGAATTATTGGCAATTTGAACTAAGGTTGCTGGGTGCCTTTGTAAGAAATAAGTTTGGCACGCAAAGAAATTCAGTGCCTTGTAGCTCATGAATAATTTGTTCACCCAATCTTTCAAATTTTCAAATGCTGCAAAATTCATAATTCTTGTCACATCTTAAACTTTTGGAATGAAAAGATATTGCCTGAGTTTGACAGTGAGACAGAATGATTAAATAGACCAATGCATAAGATTTCACAGAACAGAAAGTGTGCTCTCTAATGGAGGCAAGCACATAGCATTGCAACCTACACCAACAAATGCAGACAGCTGATTTGTGTACCAGAGGGATATGCCCATAAGTCTGCTATGCGCCTGCATTGTGCTTGCAGTGTTCTTCACTGATTACCCTTCAAAATGAGGTTGTGGGACATCAGTGCATATTAGTTCTATAAAGATGAAACACTATTTTCTGTTTAAATCATGTTGATACAGTGTTAACTGAATACACTCCTTTTAATTTCAAAGTATTGTCTGTGACAATTTGTCAAGTAAACTTCATGTGAAGAATCATCTAAAAGTAGTTTTAAGAAAACAATGACCTATTGTACAGAATGCAGAGCTGCCAACTGTACCGATTTAGGAGGAACAGTTTCGCTTTTTTACACCAAAATTTGCTGTGATCCACTTTTCCTATGTCGTGTTCCGATTTTCAGTAAAACTGGAATCATGATCACACATGTACAATGTTGTCAATTGTTTCTTCAAATAGTGGTTTTAGGACTGTTGAAAGAACTGGTGGTAATTATCTAAATGCCTCCTTATTAAAGTGTATTGGTAGGCACTGGAATTGGAATTTTGGCATGGAATTAACCAATCAGTTAATAAATTTTTGCTACTGAGGACTCAAAAATCTTCCAAACATGCCCCAAATTACTCACAATCCAGCGCTTCGTCCACCAGACCCCACCAGGGCCCTAAAGCAGGCTTCTGGATCCCATCCCTTGGAGTTTCGCACTAGCACGCATGTGGGTGGTGTTCCTCTTTTTCATTCTGGCAGGTTGGCAGCTTTGCAGAATGAGTATTATATTTTATTCTCCTTTGTTCGATCTTTTCACAGAAACACAAATTTGATGGGGTAGTGGTGGAAGTCTGGAATCAGCTTGGCGGTCAGAGAGAGTTGTATGTTCATTTTTTATTCAGTATACCCACCTTGCCTATGCTACAGTTCTAATAGCTATAGGAAAGAGCCGCCATGTTGGAGAATAAGTGAGGCGCAGATTTAATACACAAAGTGAGGTATCAATCTAAGTTAGGCATTCATTAGAGCTACTGGTGTGTGTGTACCACTTTAATGTATGCTAACCACTACTCATGCATAGATGTGTTGTGCAAAATGCACAATCTTTCCTTGTATGCCTCTGACATGCCCTCATAAACAAAGCATGGCTTCACATGAATTTGATCTATAGGTCATTCAGACTGTTGGAATGGATGTTCTTGACAGTTCTTTTAAGAATTTTTGGTCAAAAGGCATTCAGGGGTCATGTGAGATCACTGCCAATTAGAAAGTTGTAACTATTCTTGATATCTGTCAGCATTCTTGAGTAACATGAGCTAGAATAACTGTAACAAATAATGTGTTGGGTTCCTCATATTTATTAAGAACTTTCCCTTTCAATGGTATGCATGATTTGAACTTTGTGCTAAAGCCAAATTTCCAGCCATCTCGTGCGTCATTACCCTTACCAGTCCATCCTGTCCCCCAGACCATCAATTTGTGCTATAAAACACCACAGTGACCATTGAATGACAAATCATGTGGGCCTACCCACTAAAAATATTGAGGGGGACATGTCCCCCCATCCCCCCCTTGATCACTGCCCATGGTCATTGAGCATACTGGTCCATGCATCAATCATCTCTGGTCTTTGAGTGATGCCTGGGGCATGGCACCTTTTATGTACTGAAGTGTAAAAATGCAAGATTTGAGAATGAGCATGACAAGACCTATGTTAACTACATTACTACATTAATTGTACTGGTTGAAACATTTTCTAAGATCATTTGCACACTTCAGTGCACACTATAAAATTGCCCTATTTTTTTAGAAATGTTTTGTAAAATAAAGTAGCGTCATTTGCCTTTTGATATACAAAGATATGTGGAGCAGTCTAATGCAGAAAAGAGTTAAAGACCTTAAACCACGGAGAGCTAGGTTCCGTTTGAGTGTCATTGAAGATGGATTCTGGTTTGTGCAAATCAAGCTGAGTTGAGGAATAATAGTTCATGTAGTGAATACTTGAAATGAAGACCCCAGTACTCAGTTATGAATGTGTTAGTAATTTTGTTCTCGGAGTGTTTTTCAGGCCTGCAGACAGCTTGTCCATTAATGGGGGTGGGGGGGGGAGGGGGTTGAACTTTTGGTTTGTGTTCATTTGCATGCACCTATCAAAGAGGTCCATTATCCAAAGCATATATCTGAAAAATATTTGAAGGGAGGATAAAAGAAATGGGGTGGGGCATTGGCTTACAGTAGAATGCCCCATGGTTACAATCTAATGTTACACTAGTCACCATTTAGATAAATATGATATTTTCCATAATGCTGTACTTCTTACAGGGATCTAATTCATCTGCTTGTAGACAAGTCTGAAGCATTCCACAAAGAAGCATTGAAGTTTTATGTGGTTATATCTCCTCCTCTACAACCTGGGTATGTCTGCTTTTATACATTTCACTTTTTGATTCCTTTCCGAAGGCAACGGGAATCCATGCATTCACGATGGCATGTGTATGTGTAGTACGTGTAAGTATGGGGACATGGGCATTTTTACCTAGTCAAGTGTGGATACACCTACAATTGGGGATATTCCCCATTTGCACTATTAAAAACCCTGATCCCCAATTGACACCTAAAATATGTTATGTGTGCATCTGGGTGTTTGGGTGGGTGCATGTGTGTTTGTGGCTCTTGGCTTGTAAATGCAATATCTCAAGATATAGGAATGATGGATACTTCTCATACTTGGTATATGGATTTATCATATTGAGAGGAAGAACCCTATTGTTTGTGGTGGCGATTAGAGTTCATTTGATGTCACTAGATGTCAAAAACCAAAAGTCATTTAAACACAACATCTGTAGGTAGGAAACATTGATACTTTTCATACATGGCATGTGGATGCACAGTCAGAACATGAACCCTATTGTTTTTGGTAGAGGTCAAAGGTTATCTGAGGTCACAAACTTGAAAACCCTTGGTAATTGCTTTCAAACACCACATCTCAAAGTAGGAATAATGGACATTTCATATTTGTTAGGTACATTTATATTACTGAGAGAAGAACCTATTGTTTTTGATAGAGGTGAGAGGTCACACCCTTACAAAAAAACGTGTGTCAATTGGTTCCAAATCCTTCAGGTTTTCTCACGTGTCTGCCATGGGTTTTCACAGGTTTTTGCAGGGAAACCTGTGTTTTCCCGTGAAATTGACACAGGTTTGTCAGTTGCCACACTTTGCCACAGGTTAACCACAGGTTTGCCACAGGTTTGACACGCAAAACGTGTGGCAATTAAGAATAGTATTGACAAAGAATTCTGAGTCAAAACCTGTGGCTTAAAATTGAAAGCAAGAAAAGGTGTGTAAACCTGTGTCAAACCTGTGTCCAGAGGGTTCCAAAAACACAGGTTTGCCACCCAGGAACACGCGTGATTTCTTTTGTTTCTCACGTGTGATCATGCGAGGAAACTGACACAGGTTGACACACTATTTTTTGTAAGGGCAGGAAGTCATGAGAGGTTACAAACCAAAAACCTTGTAAACACACTACCTCAAGGCAGAAAGCACAAACATTTTTCATACAAGGCATGTGAATGCATTAAAGTCAAAAGATGAACCCTGTAGTATTTGGTAGAGACTGCAAAGGTTATCTGAGGTCACAGGAGTTAAAACTGTGGAAACATTAGAAGATTCTTGATAAACACCATATCTCAAGGTAGGAATGATATACACTTTTCATATAGATAGATAGATAGTTTATTGTCCATTTGAAAAACAGAAAATCCCTTTCTGCCGACTGTACAACATAAAAACATAATACAGACATTATAAGAAAAGGATGAAAGTAAACGTAAAAAGTAAAAGCTCAGACAAGAAAATAAACAGATATAATAAGGTAGATGGATAAAAAGATGATAAAAGAATGTAGCTAGCGTATGGCATGAGAGTTGAAGTGATGTATGGCCTCCGGGAGGAAAGTTTGGTGGAATCTAGATGTTCTAGTGACGGGCACTTGAAGCCGTATGCCAGACCTGTTAAAGCAAATGAGATCATGAAAGGTGTGAGTGGAATCCCTCATTATACTGGAGAGCTTTTTACTTAAAGTTTGCTCATACAAACAGTCGAGAGTGGCAAGAGGTAGGCCAATAGAATGTTCTGCTGACTTACTAACACGATCCAAATCGAGCTTACAGTATGTTTCTTTGGCATACTGCTGAAGAAACAGATAAAATTGAACGTTAATACGCTCTGAATAATGGACTCATAAAATAACTGCATTATAGTTCTGTCCACTCTACATTTGTTTAATTTCCTGAGGAAGTACAGGTGTTGGGATACTTTCTTGTTTAGTGCTTTCGCGTGGCCATTCCAACTAAGTCTGGAATCAATATATGTACCAAGGTACTTGTAACTTTCCACCCTCTCTACTGCTTTCCCATTAAACATGAGAGGGTTATGAGCATGACTACTTCTACGGAAGTTGTACACAATTTCTTTCGTTTTACTAATGTTTAGAGTTAGACTGTTTTCCATACACCAACTAGTAAATTTCTGTACTTCAACATCAAAAGCAGTACTATCATCACCATAAAGAAACCCAGTGAGGACTGTATCATCAGCATATTTTATCATGTGACATTTCATATTTGGTATATGAACTCATCATTTTGAGAGGAAGAATCCTATTATATTGGTAGAGGTGAAAGATCATGTGTGGTCACCAGACGACAACTAAAACTCCTATAAACACAATATCTCAAGATAGGAATGATAGATACTTTTCATACTTTTTACATAAATTTATCGTATTAAGAGGAAGAATACTATGGTTTTTGATCAAGGTCAAAGGTTATATGAGGTCAATGGAGGAAAACAAAGCAAAACAGTAGAAATTTGCTAGTAATTACACAATAGTGCAAGATGTGAAAGATGGAAACATTTCATTTCCTTTTGGCAAGGAATCACTAAGCCTTTTATAGGCTATCTGGTTCTAGTGGTACTCTTAAAGGACCCAATATTTTTCATTTTTATATATCATTACATGAATTTTGTGATGAAACTCCAGAATTAGTGCTACCACTTAGAATCTGATAACATTCATTAAGCTTTCCTATCCATGGGAGGGAAGGTTTGTGTAGTACTGTAAAACCCCCAAGTGACCATTGATTGACATACCAAGACTGTACTACCGCCAAAAGAGATATTACAACATGTTTAATAGGGAGCTGCTGTATTTTTTATACACACTGCAACTGCCGGTATGACAAATGGCATGACCGCCCAGGGAGAATTACTCTGAAGTGGATCACCAAAAAACACATGGGAAACAATTGAAAGGAAAACTCAAGTTGCAAAATACAACTAAGTGTCTCCTGACAATGATACCATAGTGTTAGGTCACCACTATGAAAGAAAAAAAAAATGGGAAATGAGTCAATAGGATATACAGTCCAATATATGATTCTATACAATAATGATGTCTCCTTAAACTTCTTGTGTACACCATAGGGAGTAGTTGAGCTACTCCTGGGTGATACAGGGTAACACCTGAGGTAATGTAGCATAATTGCAAACAGCTCAGACAAGGGTGGCGCCAGCGGGGCCATGGCCCCCCGTCGGGGAAGGCTGGCCCCCCCCATCGGGGAAATTTTTCGGTTTCGTCGGGGAGCTGTTATGTATATGATAAAATATGTAGTCCCCGACAACGCCCAGTCGCCCCGACGATTCACTTAATTTTGGTCTAAATTAGGGCAAATTCTTCAATGAAAACCCCAAATTTTCCAATTTTCTTCTTCAAAGCCCCATTTTTTTCAAATTTTCCATGGAAAATGCCGGCAATTTTTTCAAATTTTCTCCAAAAAGAGCCAAAATTTCGGGCGCGCTTCGCGCCAAAATTTTTTCCTTCAGACATCATTTTCGGCACTTTAGTTTCCTCGTTCGTGGAGACTTTGGGTTTCTGGCCCCCCCATCGGTGAGCTTGGCACCCCTGTCGGGGGGGAAACCCCAAAAAAAAAAAAAAAACAAAAAAAAAAAAAAAAAAATTTTGGGCCCCCCCTTACTAACCCTGACGGAAAATTTCCAAACTTCCCCTTGGGAAAAATTTTCCTGAAATCTATAAGGGAAAAAATTTTGGGGGTTCTAAGGGGTTTT
>JAIZAY010002107.1:0-11404 GCA_029531755.1 Holothuria leucospilota | reverse complement strand
GGAAAATTCAAACATGTCATTGCTTGAAAGTTGTTCACACAAAAGGTGGATTCCCTGCTATCCGTCTACGTCATCGGTGATTCGTACAACTCCAGCTTAAACTTACTTAAAGTCGTTTCCCAAACAATGGCGACGAACAGAGACGAAATCCTGGCCAATTTTCAGGTTCGTTTCCCTTCCTCCGCCTGTACACAGATCGTTTGTATTTTAGTCTGTTAAGCTGGATATGTGAAACTGAACATTCGCCTGGTTTTAAAAACTCAGAAATGAAGGCAACCTTTTCTTTCATCCAAATTTGAGTGTGCGTGTAGACATGGCTTAGGCTAAGCCCGTGTAGCTTGTGTGTAGCCTAGGCCTAAGTGTAGGCTTCTTAGGAAATGAGGACGAGCTCTCCATAAAATCAGCACGGTAGGCTATGGAGTAATGACCAAGCAAATAACAGCTGATCGGACAAGCGTTCACAGTGTGTGCAATACTAATAATTAGTGTAACGGACTGCTAGGCTAACACTAGTAACAGCCTGAGTTCTTAGTATCAACAATTTTTTAACTGAATAAGGCCTAGGCTAGGCTTATGCAAAATAATCACATTGTTTATCATGAGAATGCTACTTGTTCTGAAGCATGAAACTGCTTCTTTTCTTAATTTTCATCAATGTCATGATATTGATAGCTCTCTCACATCTAGTATTAGTAAGTTCGCTGATGATATTAAGCTCTTAGTGATAAGGATGATGCCTCATAACTGCAAAAAGACTTGGATAGGTTATTTTCATGGTCTCAGACTTGGCAAATGTCTTTTAATGCAGATAAGTGCAAAGTCCTTCACTTTGGTCCTAAAACTTTCAGCTATGATTATAACATGAATGGTAGTAGGACTATTCTGAGTGATGTGACTTTTGAGAAGAATCTGGGTGTAGTTATTACATAACATAACATAACATAACATAACATAACAGGTTAAAGGGCAAAGGAGGGCTAAGGCCCCATAAGATGCCCTGAAGTCCATACAACCTTAACTGAAAACAAAGAACCAAGCAACACCAAACGAGCCCAGCACAATTAGATTCTACCACACTTATGGAAGAACTTGTCAATGTTAACCTTAAAGCAGTGCACAGATGTGGAGTTAACTACCCACTCAGGCAGACTATTCCACTCGTTAACAACTCTATGAGAAAAGCTGAACTTCCTAATGTCGAGCCTTGCAAAATTCTTAACTAGCTTCTTACAATGGCCTCGAACCCGAGAATTACATTGAACCTTTAAATAATTGCAAGAGGACAAAGGATTCCTTTCAGAGAGAAATTTGTACACCTGAAGCATGTCCCCCTAATCCTTCTCAACTCCAGGGTGGTAAGCCCAAGATGCTTAAGTCTAACATGATAAGGTAGGTGTCTCACCTCGGGTATAAGGCGAGTGGCTCTCCTCTGAACTTGCTCTAAAAGAAGCTTGTCCTTTTCATAGAAGGGACTGCAAGCCTGGGCTGCATAGCAGTGTTCGAATTAGAAAAAAAAAGTTACATGCACCTGTGCATGTAGCTACAAAATTTTACCTGCACAAATAAATTCTTACATGCACTATTAAAATATGATAATGAATTGCATTTGTTCTATCACCAACTCACAACAATGTGTTAGGGATGTCGATTTGCGATTTATTAATAATGAGTTACAGTAATCATTTAATCACATAGATATTTTGCAATTAAACATCGATTAATCGCACTTGTATTCCTCAGATTTGCAGAATCATTCCGTGTAACGATTGGCTGAAATTAATTACAGTTTACGTAGACACAGTTTTGGCACAGCCTGATTTTGCACTTTGCTGTTCGTAACTTCATATTAACAATGGCAAAGTTACAAATAAACAATCGTTAAAATCGGTAGTGAATAAGTCAGACTTAATAATTTTATTATGTCTCCAGTTCTGTGAAGCATTGTGCGGTGATGTACAGTAGGCCAACAATCTCAAAGGCAGGCCTACTGGACTATGGACTATAGGCTATTCATTACTTGCGATGAGTCTAGTAGACGTAACTCATTCTAGGCCCTGAGATTTTTCCTGCCGATCATTACCACAAGTCCACAGCCTTGTGCAAAAATACTGCAGTGATGTGCTGAATCTCCCATTATTTACTTTCTTTTAACTCTTCTGAAAAATATCTGTAATACACACAGAATGTTTCTTTGTGTCTATGACAGAAAAAATTACGAACCTAAGCCTACTCGACTTACTTCCTCTAACATAGCCTTTGTCAAGGCTTTTCTGCCATTTATTATCCCTCCTTCGTTATTTCGATTCAAATCTTCGGGTTCACCTCGCTTGCCTCGTATTTACTGCGCCTCCACGGATCTAGCCTCGGCGTAGCGCTTACCGGGGGGAGTATAACACTGGAGGTAACAGCCAGTGTTTGCAAGGAGGTAGAAGAAACTTACGCCGGAAAGACTCGGCAGAGGCTACCTCTAACGGAGCTTATCTCGTACATGTGTGCGTGTGCGTTACGATATAGTAGGCCTATAATTAACGCACACTGCACTGTTTAGTACAGTACATGTAGGAACGTTTTGAAAACTGGCGATTTTACATACGTCAGTCGAAATCACCGAACTGTTGTCTAGTAAATGAAAACGGACATTGCACAGTTGCACTAAATATCCTAACGTATGTTGTGTATGTTCTTTATTGCCTATGCTACCCACGTGTTTCTTAATTTACGCAAATGAAGGACACATGAATGACACACTGTCTACATGCGATCCGAACATAAATACTGCCATACGCAAGTTCCTGCAGTCACATAGCACGAATTAACAAGTAGATTTCTGTCTATTTAATCTTTGTTTTTTATTAATCTCCAACCAGTTTTTAGGTTGTTGGAAAAATCTATCTCACTCGAATGAAGGACAATTTTAGGCAAGAAAAAGCCAATCTTTGTGCCCTAGAACTACATGCACGTGTGCAGGTATGCAATTCAAAGTTACATGCACCGCCAAAAAGTTACATGCACTGGTGCACGTGTGCATGCGTTATTTCGAACACTGCTGCATAGTCGAGGTGGGGTCTTACCAACTGCTTATACAGATTTAGTACAATTTCTTTACTAAAACTACTGAAATTCCTCTTGATCAATCCAAGCACCCTATTAGCCCTAGCAGCAGCAGCTGCACACTGTCTAGATGGCTTTAAATCACCTGTAATAACTACACCCAGATCCTTCTCAAAAGTCACATCACTCAGAATACTACCATTCATGTTATAATCATAGCTGAAATTTTTAGGACCAAAGTGAAGGACTTTGCACTTATCTGCTTTAAAAGACATTTGCCAAATCTGAGACCATGAAAATAACCTATCCAAGTCTTTTTGCAGTAATGAGGCATCATCCCTATCACTAACCTTCCTATAGAGCTTAGTATCATCAGCGAACTTACTAATACTAGATGTGAGAGAGCTATCAATATCATTGATGAAAATTAAGAAAAGAAGCGGGCCAAGAACAGAACCCTGTGGAACTCCACTTGTAACTTCTTTCCAAGAAGAGAAATTACCATTAACAACAACTCTCTGAGATGTACCATTGAGCCATGAATTTATCCAGTAAGC
The DNA here is from genome assembly GCA_029531755.1 of Holothuria leucospilota. Classification (NCBI taxonomy): domain Eukaryota; kingdom Metazoa; phylum Echinodermata; class Holothuroidea; order Aspidochirotida; family Holothuriidae; genus Holothuria; species Holothuria leucospilota. The sequence goes on along the minus strand of JAIZAY010002107.1, from coordinate 7,796 downwards.
AGTTGGTAAGACCCCACCTCGACTATGCAGCCCAGGCTTGGAGTCCCTTCTATGAAAAGGACAAGTTTCTTTTAGAGCAAGTTCAGAGGAGAGCCACTCGCCTTATACCCGAGGTGAGACACCTACAGTACCTTATCATGTTAGACTTAAGCATCTTGGGCTTACCACCCTGGAGTTGAGAAGGATTTGGGGGACATGCTTCAGGTGTACAAATTTCTCTCTGAAAGGAATCCTTTGTCCTCTTGCAATTATTTAAAGGTTCAATGTAATTCTCGAGTCCGAGGCCATTGTAAGAAGCTGGTTAAGAATTTTGCAAGGCTCGACATTAGGAAGTTCAGCTTTTCTCATACAGTTATTAACGAGTGGAATAGTCTGCCTGAGTGGGTAGTTAACTCCACATCTGTGCACTGCTTTAAGGTTAACATTGACAAGTTCTTCCATAAGTGTGGTAGAATCTAATTGTGCTGGGCTCGTTTGGTGTTGGTTGGTTCTTTGTTTTCAGTTAAGGTTGTATGGACTTCAGGGCATCTTATTAGGCTTTAGCCCTCCTTTGCCCTTTAACCTGTTATGTTATGTTATGTTAACTAAAAGTTAGGCCAAGGCCTAACGGTTACAGTAGCCTACTTGCAATAGAAATAGCCTAAGACGGTACTTAGGAGTCTGGAAAACATGTATGTTACACCGAAGATATTCAGCATGACACTCAAGCAGTCACGCCAAATTTCTGCGTATTTTGTCAGCTTGATTTCTAATTGGCTCACCTTGCCCACAGCAGATAGATAGTGGCATAATTTTTATCTTGCCTTTCCTTTGGCATAGATCTTTGGCAGCGAAAAAACGAACTTTCTAATATGGGCCAGTCTGGAAAACATGTAGGTTACGCCGAAGATCTTCTGCGTAGCACTCAAGCGGTCGCGCCAAATTTCTGGCGTACTTTGTCAGCCTGATTTCTACTTGGCGCACGTAGCCTACAGCAGATATTGGCGTAATTTTTATCTTGCCTTTCCTTTTGCTTAAATCTTCAGCGCGAAAAAATGAACTTTCCAATATGGAATCTGGGGCCTAGGCCTTATATTTGTAATATTTAGTTCATGTGTCAGACTCAAAGTTAGTTTGGGGCCAGGGTGCATTCCATGCACTCCAATCTGATCTTTGGCGTGGAGTTGGCATTTTCCTTATGTTTTCTGTTGTCTTTCTTGGCTTAACTTTGGTGTGGGCCTGACATGGAATGCACTGTGAGTTGGGGGCAACTGCTTAGCCTACTTCTACAAAGATTGTCAATAATTCATCCTTTGCTGGAGGGTAATTGTGAGTGTGTGCCTAGGGAAGATTTATGACTCAGGCTAGCCAAGTTATGCCCAGTTAGCTACATGCATACTTAGTGCCAGACTGGAAAGCATGTATGCCAGATCTATACCTTTGGCATTTCCGCATTTGCCAAATATGATCTTTGGCCCAGTCTGCATTCTGTGCACTCAGAATTGAAGATCCTTGGCATAGATGAAGGAAATGTCTTGGCGTAGCAGCGTGAGGATTCACTCGTGTTGCAGGGTTCTCCACTGGTCTGTTTGCTATCCGGGGGCTCTTGTGATCGCTGTCCTGGGGAAGGGGGTGACCCCCTCCCCTTTGGGAAAATTTTGACAATTTAGGAGGGCTTAGATCGCAAATGGTGCAACTTACGGCCTTGTTCTTAGCCTTCCCTATGTGTTCAAATCTGGGCATTTTGTGGTCCTTTTTTTTTTTATTGCAAATTGCATTTTCTAAATATCTTTGACTTTACAGTACTTGCAGATCTGAAGCTCCAGTTTCCACTTGGACGCATTCAATAATGAAGTAGTTCACTTTAAAGGGAAACAATTGTACAGCTTTCTAAGCTGGAAAAGCATGGAATTCAGTTAATTCATTTTCGAGGCCTTAAAAACCTGGAATTTGGGCAACAGAGCATGGAAATGTATCGGATCTATGGTGTGCCGCAACATGAGATCGTTGAGTTACTTCCCATTTCATATTCAGCTGACTGCAACTGCTGAAATGTGTGGACCCCTTTTCAAGTTGTATCGTTTAAGTGCCCAATTTCTAACGCATTTCGGCAAAGTGTGACATGCTGTAATGTCATTCAATAACCAAATGACCTTCCCCAATTTAAAATAATTATTTCAGAGTTAAAACTATTGTGGAAATTGTTTCAATAATGATAACTCAGATGTTCGAAGACCACTACAAACTAGTATGCTCAATATGCATGTGTATAGCTTAGGTTTTGGGGATAATATATTACATGATAGGATACAGCATACTGCAGAGTCCTTTCAGAGGAAAAAGATCTGTGAGGGAAAATTTCCATATTAAGGCATGCAAATACAGTGCAGATTGTTAGACAAGGGTCTTTTGCACATGTGAAAAAAATATTTTAGTGACTTTTGGCCAATTGGGTTGTTTTCAGCAAATTATGGTGATCGATCATATAGCTTACATCCATGAATGAGTGAGACGTGTGTTGTCTGCCAGCCTAGACAGATGCTATATGCATGGGAGCTTTTGCTTAGGGATTGTACCCCAATTTCGGAACTCGGATGTCCTTTGGGAAATTGAAAAAATGTTTGTACAATATCCCTGATGGGCAAGGGCCATCACTGGACAAAATGTATTTTTAGCTGAATATCAATGCAGCGATGTGAGCTATTGTGATCGTACCGGGCCTTTCACACAGTGTACTTAATCTGGGATGTTCATAAATTGTAAGGTCCAGGCATGGTCAGTTTGGCCATACTGCAACGATCATTTTCGGTCTTTTCATTTACGCAATGAAAACTGTTCTTTTATAACAGCTTTTTTTTGCATACATTGTTTTGAATTGTCATATGATACAGTAATGGTCTTTATAGGGATGTTAAAGAATTTTGAGTCAGCTAGTGGTCATATGGGGTCATTTGTATGAAAACCTTAAAACTGATTCTTTTCTTGAAGAGTTTTCAAGACCCTGTCTTTAAAGTTTCTTTTTATAATCACTATGATCAAAACATTGAGCATGTCACTGTGTGAATACAGCACTTTGTAGTTGAGAAACTTAAACTCATGTCATACTGACAACACCAATGTGCTTCACGTTAGTTTAAAGCAACATGCACAAAGAAAAGACTGTTATCTAACAATATACTTCTGCTGGGGTCAAAACTGTATATACAGTATGAGAGTACAGTATTTCAAAACCATGAACAGTTCTCAGTTAATTACATTACATACAGTAGGTGCCTGCTGTTCGAATGGGCCTGGAAATCTTATCAAAAGAGACTTGAAAAGCCTGGAAAAGACATGGAACTTACTGCTTTGTAAAGTGTACGAACCCTGTTCATTGCTTGTCATGAGTATTTGAAATCAAATATAAAAGGCAGTCAAATTACTAAGTTGTGGTGTTTGTGATTGAGTGTGCAGACAACTTCTTAACCGGGCGAGTCAATTTTCTGTTCGGGCGACAAAGTTTTGTCCGGGTGCTAAACTAGTGTGGCAGATTTTGTACAGGCGGAGCCCCCTGGACAAAACAGCTAGTGGAGAACACTGGAGTTGGCGTACAACTTACCAATTGACTGTATATGTTGTACTGCAAACTAGCTCTCAGTGAAAACCGCAGCTATAAAATTTTCTGCGGTGTGCGTGTTTCCACTTGATTTACATTGAAGCGCTCGCAAAATATGATTGTACAGTATCTTACCAAATAGAAAGGATGTGTAACTTGTTGCTTCAAGTATGATGAATGATCATCATACAGCAGGCAGTGTTATGACATATTGTGTGCTATAAATCACACCTGTGGTCTTTTGGCGTATGAACGCTTACACCAAAGTGCATTCTGTGTCAGGCCCACGCCGAAGATACACCAAGAAAAACAATAGAAAACACAAGGAAAATGCCAACTCCACGCTGAAGATCTTCAGATTGAAGTGCATGAAATGCAGACTGGCGCTAACAGCTGACATGGAGCGTAACTCCATGTCAGCTGTACATGGAATGTACCCTGGTCTTTGGCATGGGGTTATGACTTTACACTCTTTCTAATGGACCCACATGTACTGTACTTGAGGCAAAATCTTGAAACCCAGTTTATAACTACCTTCGGTGATTTAAGGTAAACAGGGTTTTACTCTATAGCATATGAAGTGGTTTGCAAGTTGCTACTGTCTTTAAATGGAAAAAATGGTGCCACAAATGTTTTCTTTTTCTTGATAGAAGAATATGTTTCTTCCAGTGTCTTTTCCTAAAACTGGAGAAACTCACTATACTGTGCAATTAGTTTTAAGAAAATTGTTCTGTGCACTCAGTCTCACTGATTTATAATCCAAGATTTATAAAATGCAAGAAGTACTAAACAGAACAGAAGGATACAGTGACCACAAGCTTAGATAAACATTAAAGTAGTAATCAGCTAACTAAACCATGGTTAATCTTAATAGAACATAGGGCTTCTGGTTTGAGACCATCAAAATTTGGTTGCCTGTTTGGGCTAGGGGCAACAATTTATATTAACCCAGTCTCAAAATTTCCTTCTGTTGGTCATATGGCTGAAAGTTCCTGCATAAATAGGGACAAGACTGAAGTGATAATGTTCTTTAGATTTTCAATGCTTTAGTTTTGTATGAAAGGATTTCTTTTGGGGGTTTCTTATTAAAGGAGGGGAAGACCATCTTGAAGTGGGGTTTAAGGTGGGGCTGGGCATTTTTGATTCATTCAAGGAGTTTTTTTATTGTTTCCATTGTCCAAACGGTTGACAGTTACAGTAACTGAACATATGTATACAGGTAATCAACATTTTGGGAGAGTGCCACTAAGTACTATTAAATGTAGAAATTCATTCACAATTTAAAATTGCATATACAGTAGCCTCTTTTGACTTAAAGGGCAAAACAATAGACTGAAATACAAAGAAAACCAAAGCTGGTCGTCAGTGTGAGGAGATGATATCACTCCTACTTGCTTCAAGTTCACCATTTTTTTGCAAATTTCCATTTATTTGAACTGTATGTGAGAGACTATAGACTTGACTGCAGGCCTTGAGTTTTAGATTTTCCAGTTGGACTACAAATTACACTCCTCAGGATATTAAGGAGTGTGGTAGGGGTGCTGTTTTATTAAACTTTAATAGATTTATCTGAGTTTGTATTCTTTATCCAGGTGTGCAAAAAATTGCATTCCTCACATTGATTTGAGGTGTGGTGGTGTGCGATCGCACTCGCATGCCTCAAAATTCAAGGCCTGTGACTGGTGAAAGAGAAAACAGTTTTGAACGCTCTAAAGGAGACTGTAGTGTAGATGAAATAAAATTTAATTACAAACCTAATGTAGAGACCATGTTGGAATGATGTACAGTTAGTCAGTGCTTGCCTTTTGAAGGGCACAATTGCGCTCATGCTCCATGGTGCCCATAAATTCCAACCGAGGAGCTCAACTGATCGCGCTCCTCGATTTCCTGCCAAGAATCCTAAATGAAGTACACATGAAAATGGCCTACAGTGTACATCTACAAAGAAGCTGTTCTTTGACTCTTTGCATGAGCTAAACTGCTCACTCCACAGAATATATCAATGAAACTGTTTTAACCGCATTGAAGATGTCTAAATGATTCACATTCTTTCGACAATACTGTAACTTTGGCCCTCTGTGACCATGAATGCAAGTGTTTTACTCAAAAATAGAAGAGACTTCAGCTTCGAAGTACATGTACATGGTTCGATTGCACAGTTAACCTACAGCTTGCTGCACACATCTTGTTCTGCAGACTGCACCATTTCAAAGTACATCATTTTACTGTATCAAATGTTACCAAATTTGTCAAAAATGACAAAAGCATTTTCTTGGCATGTTCAAAAGACTCTCAAACAACTATCTGTAATATATTGGCAACTTTTAGGTGGAAGGTTTTTCTCCACAGGGAACATTTCTCTAGAGGAGCTTTGCAGTTTTGCCATTGCCTAAATTGTGTAAAATACATGGATAGGCCTACAAAAGTGCTAACCAACACAGTACATGTGCAGAAGTGGTCTGCTTACTCGTAGAGCTGCTGGGTCTAAAATTTTTCAATCCTCTTATTCCAAAGTGTTAAAAAATGTTGTCTAAGATGTATATGGTGTTCAGAATTATTTAGTTAACACACTCACAAACATTGTGCTACACCCTCCCCCACCCCGGTTGGAACATAGGTACTGATAAAAGTCCTTTACAATGGGTTTCAGTTCATTGTCACATAAAGCACACTAAATAGGCTATAACAGTTTTTTTAATTTTGATATATTTGTCCCCCTAAACTTCTGTGTGGCCCCTTAAATTCCTTGAGGGGGCCCTGTTGGTTCCCAGTTGTGTGGTACCAAGATGTTCCTGGAAGTGCAAGCAGTGTAAAAGGAGTTTTGAGTGTGATCCAAAAGTACAGGGCTGTAGGTAACATTTAGTGGAAATTTTAGAACCAGTCAAATCACTTTGATAAATGACTTAAATATTAGCAAAGGGTCTATAATTTGTTAACCAGAAAAAAATTTCAGAAATTTCTTCAAAGCGTTGGTTCTACAGCTCCCAAATGAGAGTTACATGATCCAGCGTAAGGGAGGGACACTGACAGGTCACCGATCGCAACAATTTTTAAGAAGAAATACTGCATTCCACATTACTACAGATTATGGAAGGATAGTTATACACCATTTATTATTTAGACTCAAAGTGGAATTTATTGTACCTCTGACTGAGGTAGAGGGGTCATCAGAGTGCCATTTGTCCGTCCCTCATGCAAAAAATCACAAAAGTTTTTTCACTGCAAAACAGTGACTAGCATGGCACTAGAACATATCAGACGTATTGACAACTACATAGAAACATCTATTGAGAGACCCCATAAAATTGTCAGTTAGAGCAAACTTCTACGATTCAGCATTGAAATTTGTCTGTCCGTCCCTCACACTATTTTCCCTCATTAATGAAGCCTATCTTGTGTGGAAATTATTAAAAGGAAGGAAAAGTGGTAAATATCATTCTTTCAATGAATTATAACAATTACATGTGCATATTAGTTGAGTTTGTAGGAAATTGATCTTGTTATTGGAAAAAGTGTGTGTTTTTGTACACTAAGTCAATGGTACAAATTGGTACTGTATAATGCTGTGGCAATGCATGCTCATCCCTCACAAGTGTTGTCCGTCCCTCACGCTGGACCTGTCCGTCAATCACGATGATGGTATAGGGAGCTTGAAATGTCCACAAAATGGTTCTGGATTTGTTTTAATGGTCCAGTTGTATCAGTTGGATTTTAAAGGAGACAACTGAATGAAATTTTTTTGCTGATTTCCTGAAGATTTGGTTACATTTTGTGCATCCCTCATGTCAAATGATGTCTTTCCCTCACACAACTTAAATGAAGTCCACCTCTGGTAAGGAAAGGAGATTGAACTTTCATTCTGCCTTAGTACTCGAGATTTACTATTCCTTCACAATAATTGCTTGAACACATTACAATATTTGTTCAAGTTTCAATAGAATATTACCAATTATACAGAAAAGCCAGAATTGCAGTTCCTATTGATGTCCATCCCTCACGCACGAAAAATTGCCATGATTCAGAAGATTGATGGAATTTCTATTTTCTTGTTCATGGTAGTTCTTCAGTATCAGTATTTGGAATTAAAAATAACAATCTGAGTGGAAAACATTATTGAAATATTTTTTGGCAAAGCATTAACTCTCTCTATTGATGTCTGTCCCTCACGTGAGGGACAGAACTGGATCACACTCTTTTCTTTTCATAGGAAATCATGGAAGAG
>JAIZAY010002100.1:0-11439 GCA_029531755.1 Holothuria leucospilota | reverse complement strand
GCCTCAAGTATGCTGACGACGTCACATGCGTAGTCTCCGACCTAGCTTCCTTCAGAGCCCTTACTGGCACGCTGTCTACTTTCCAAAGAGCGACAGGTGCCAGACTGAACCCCAGCAAGAGTCCTGGGTAGGACTTTAAACTGCATCCGGTTGTGGAGTTTGTTTAAACGTGGGAGTAATGAGGTTACCCTTTGCCACAACTGCCTCCGGGGCACCCTTGGGCAAGGTGCACCTGTATTTGCCCAGTGCTTTTTAAGTGTTGTTGCCTTTGGGCGTAGCCGTCGGCCGTATCGGGCATGATGTCTGCCCTTTGGGCAGTTGGTGTTGCCTTCGGGCGTGGTGTTGTCCTCGGACGTTTGGTAGCCTTTGGGCGTGTAGTGTTGCCTTCGGGCGCGGTGGCCTTTGTGGGCCGGTTGGTTGACGGGTGGGACTTTGTTTTGGGGTGGTTTGTGGGCTAGGGTGTTGTTTTGGGGTTGGCTGCAGTGGCAGTTTCTGAACCTCAGTAGTAACTAAAGACTTGTGTTCCCTGTTGCATGGTGTGTAGTTTGTTTGGCATTGTGTTTGTGATCCGACACGGTTTTTTGTTTGAGGGGTCGGGGTTCTTTAGTTTCCCTAGTGCCTGGTTTCTATCGTACCATTAAAAAAGCGCGCACGGACAAAAAGACTCCGTCTAGGTAAGTGGCGGTTTCGAAAACAACTGCCCTTCGCGGCATCATGGGTAGACAGGACGCACGCCATCAAAATCAATGGCATATGGTTTGGTTACGGTTCACCCGAGTCCACTTACCTGTGGAATGAGGAAAGTGGACCTGGTGGAAGCTTAGGTTGAAGGACATGTGCGATCAGCCTACAGTCTGTTGGGGAAGGTAAAACAGTATATAAATTTCGTTTTCGGTTTCACCCTCTCTTGTGGTATCCCGGCACTGTCTGGCCCGCTAAGAGGGTGTCCTGGTGCCGACTCGAGAGGCTGTGTTTAGGTTTCTTTGGTCAGGGAACAAACGGAAGCTGGTCAGAAAGAACGTGGTGTACCAGGTTTCCTAGGCAGGGGGGATTGGGCCTTGTGCACCTTCCTTCAAAGCTCCGTTTTCCTCCTGACCAAAATTTTGTTTTTTGTGCTGTTCGACAGTCAGCGATGGCCGTTTGCCTATTTTGTCCGTTATCTTGGGGTGGCATTATCATTCCGTTGGTTCTTTCCTACCCTGTTTGGCAGTGTACCTCAACAGTTGGAGGCCAACGAAGGCATACTGTGCAGATGAGGGAGGACACACTACGTATTATGCTCAACTGTAGGGGACGTTTTGACAGTCCAGTGCGGGGGGACCAGAGTTACCGGGCCATTTTTGATTGATGAAACCTTTGTTGGTCAGGTCCAACCCAACGGACTATGCGTCAGGGCCCGGAAGTGTGGCTTAGTCCACAGCAGGACATCTCGACCCACCCGTCGGCGTGACCTGATGTGGCGAATCGCACACGACGCCATCGTAACGAATCTCAAGCGCCTTCGGTGGCGTCTTGGAGATGCCATTTGCCCCCGCACTGGATGCACAGGGTGGGAGAGTGTGCCCCATGTGTTTTGGCAGTGTGGCTTTGTAGCCCTCCTCTGGGAGTGGTTTCAAGCTCTGGCTGATCGCCTCACGTTTTGTAACACCTGGGCGGTCAGCCAGGACTATGCTTTGTATGGTCTGTCACCCCCGCGGTTCTTTGATGGCGTAGTGGTAGGAGCTCGGTTTCTCATGCCGACTGTCCCGGGATTGATTCTCTCCTTTGACATGTTCTTTTTGTCCTGGGTAGGACATTAAACTGCATCCGGTTGTGCAGCTTGTTAAAGCGTGGGGATAATGAGGTTACCCTTTACCACAACTGCCTCCGGGGCACCCTTGGGCAAGGTGCACCTGTATTTGCCCTGTGCTTTTTACGTGTTGTTGCCTTCGGGCGTGAAGTTGCCTTCGGGCGAGAAGTTGCCTTCGGGCGTGGTGTTGCCTTCGGGCGTGGGGTCGCCTTCGGGCGTGTTGTGTTGCCTTCGGGTGTTGTTGCTTTTGGACGTTTGTTGTTGCCTTCGGGTTTGTGTTGCTGCCTTCTGGCGTGTGTTGTTTTCCTGTTTGTTAAGTCTTGTGTGGTGGGTGGGCGGGCTGGGGTGTCGTGTGTGTTGGCCACAGAGATTTTGTTTTGCTGGCTTGGTGTGGGGTAACTTTGTAGGAGATTGTGTAAGTGGATCATGGTTGTGTTCTTGCCGGTCCGGATTTGGTTCTTCCTGTTTGAGTGTCCGTTCCGTGCCAGTGGGCGTAATGTTGCCTTCGGGCGTGTTGTTGCCTTCGGGTGTTGTGTCGTAGCCTGCGGGCGTTGTGTAGTCCTCGGGCGTGTGGTGGCATTTGGGCGTGTGTTTGGCGGGTGAGACTTTGTTTTGGGGTGGTTTGTGGTTGTTGGGCTGGGGTGTTGTTTTGGGGTTGGCTGCAGTGGCAGTTTCTGAATCTCAGTAGTAAAAAAATTCTTCGTTCCCTGTTGCATGGTGTGTATGGTTTGTTTGGCGTTGCGTTTGTGATCCGACGGGGTTTTGTTTGGATTTGGGGTTCTTTAGTTTCTCAGTGCCTGTTTCTACGTACTTAAAAAGCTGTCACCCCCGCCATGCAATACAAGTGTTCGCGGGATACTTACCTTTGTTTCGGCCTCCATAAAGCTGGCCTTGTGGAGAGACCGGTGTAATATTGTGTTTAGGGGAAGAGGGGAAGCCTGCGGACGTCGTCCTGGCGTCGGTGAGGATAGAGATTAAGCTGAGGGTGGAGGCCGACTTCGTCCGTTTGCCAAGGTCGACGTTAGGCAGGTGTTGGGGTCCACTTGTTTCAGTGCGGGCGGGCCGGGTGATAGTTAATTTGTAAATATTGTAAATATTGAAATTGCAAATTAGTCCTACGTGATTGGCTTGGTTTTGGGGTGGTTTTGTACATAGCACAGACATTTTGTTTGCTAGCGCAATGTACAGAATTCTGTAAATAGTTCAGAGTTGTGTTTTTGTCCGGTCAGGTTTAAGTCCTACTTTGTTTCCTCGTGCCCGTTTCTACGTACGTAAAAAGCCGTTTCGCTCTCGTCGTTTTACCGTGCTCAACTTGTATCACTGTGTGATAGCTGCACTATTTATTGCAATTGTGCTTAAAACCTTATAGCGTGCTTCATACTAAATTTTGTCTTTTGTAACACCTGGTCAGAGGTTTTTTTTTCTTTTCATTCCGTGGCCCCGAGCCACACAGTCTGCTGCTATGCCCGGAGGTCGGGATAGCACAATTGTTAAGTTGGCGTTTTCGTCTGGGGTGAGTGTCCCTCCCCCACAGGCGTTTACTGTGTTAAAAGACAATGGTGTCGAAATTGGAGAAATTGAGATGTTACAGGCGCTTGAGGCCCGCAACACATGACCTTAAGTCTGAGTTGAATACTGCGGGCCTGTTTGCGAGGGTTCAGGTGCCGACCCCACATCCGCACTGACATGAGCAGAGTACGATGTGGGGCAGGCACCAAACACATGTCCCTCCTCCCCACAGAGGTTGCACCGTACCTCGTTGGGACAAAACCACCCCGAACCCAAACTAGTTACATAGGACTATTTACAATCTCACTAGGCAAAACTATTTACATACCCATTTACATCAACAGAAGAGTGTTCAGGTTGAGTCTGTTCAATGCTTTTTTAACTATGGGTGCTCCTTACGTGCTCCGGAACAAAACACGGGAGCGTGACATGAAACACAAGGACAACATATATACACCAGACCAGCATCATCGTGGAAACCCCCCTATTTACAGTATTAACAATGTGATGTGCTCTTTACATGCTTGTAGCCGGGCGGAACCTAATGTGGAACAAAGCAAAACCTATTTACACTGAACTACCAAAAACTTTGTGGCATGCATGGGGCACAGACACAAACAGAAACAGAAACCCCAAAAGAAAAACGGGACACAAAGGGCAAAACCATTCACACTAAAATACTCTGAATGGGACCTTATATTTTTAATCCGTGGGCCTCGGTACGGGCGTGCCCTATGAGTGATGGGTTCCCCTGATCTGATACTTCGCCCGAAGCGACCTCTTTAGTGCAGACTCTGGCCCCTATCCCCCTCACACAAATCAAACCAACCATCCCCCGAAGGTGGATCCTTTGGAGGGGGAAGGGGGGGGGCCCCTTTCTTGAGGCAGGCTCCCCGCCATCCGACATTGCCGAGTCTGAGGACAGATCGAGTTCCTTCCTTTACTGTCGTTCATTTCAAACTTGACTGGGTGTCGTTTGCTAAGGGTGGCGGGAGAGTCTACCTCAGGAGTTCCAGTACCTCCCTCACACTGCTTGGAGGCAAGGAAGTCCGTTCCACCTCAAGTGCCGCCTCCTCTAATTCCTTGAGTGAATACTGCGGGCCTGTTTGCGGGGTTTCAAGTGCCGACCCCACATCCGCACTGACCTGAGCAGAGTACGATGTGAGGGCAGGCTACCAACACACATGTCCACTCCTCCCTCACAGAGGTTGCACAGTACCCTCGTTGGGGACACTCTGCCTTCGCCGTGCCCCAACTGCAAGCATTTCCCACATCGTCTGTGGGACACGACTTGGCTTCTTGCCCCTGCTCCTCCACATCTAAAACAGGTACGGGGCTGACAAAAGTACCTAATGTGGGCATTGGAACCCCCTATGAAGAGGAAGGGATGGGAATGTCCCTCACCAGTTCCATACGGAAATGTCTCTTGCCGTTAAAATATACATTTCAAACTCACCCCACAGTATACTTACACCACCACATTTCAGAGACAATTCCGTACTGGACTAAGAAACCCTCGCAACCAGTGACGCTGATCGACGCTCGAAGGCGAAGGTTAAAGCACTGTCACCGTCACAGAGCCATCATATGGGGTGACAGTGAGCCCCTCTACCCCCTTCAGGCATGACACACTCTTAACACGGGCAGCATCAGACTTAAACTTAAGGTCATACGTGTTTCGGGCCTCAAGCGCCTGCAACATCTCTATTTCTTTAATTTCGACACCATTGTCTTTTAACACAGTAAACGCCTGTGGGGGAGGGACACTCACCCCAGACGAAAACTCCAACTTAACAATTGTGCTATCCCGACTTCCGGGCATAGCACAAGTTTGTGTGGCTCCAGGCCACGAAAGGAGAAAAAAAAAAACCTCAACTAGTTTTACAAAGGACAAAAAAGAGGATGAAGTAAGAAAAACACAAGCTACACAGAAACAAAGCGCGGTCGCAAACAAATGGACACGACCAGACTTACTTATCAACTACAACACAAGCACGCTATAAGGTTTTATGCACAATTGCAATAAATGGGTATTGATGTAAATGGGTTTGTAAATGGGTATGTAAATAGTTTTGCCTAGTGAGATTGTAAATAGTCCTATGTAACTGGTTTGGGTTCGGGGTGGTTTTGTACATAGTTATCGCAGAAATTTTGTTTGCTAGCGCAACGTACAGAATTCTGTAAATAGTTCACCTTTGCAGTTTTGTCCGGTCAGGTTTAAGTTCTTTGTTTCTTCGTGCCCGTTTCTACGTACGTAAAAAGCTAGCTGTACATAGTTATCACAGACATTTTGTTTGCTAGCGCAATGTACAGAATTCTGTAAATAGTTCAGAGTTATGTTTCGGGCCCGTTCGATCTCTTCGGGAAGTTTTGTCTGCGTTACATGTAAATAGTTGTGCATAGAGTAAATAGACTGTAAATAGGGATTTAAATGTAACGATTGGCCCCCGTCTCCCCTTGTGCTTGTGGTTGCCTTTGAGCGTGTGTGTTGCCTTCGGGCGTGTTAGGTGCCGTTGGGCGTGTTTCTTGCCTTTGGGTGTGTTGTTTCGAGCTTTTGTTATTGGTCGTTTGTTTTAAGAGCTGGAATGTCCTCGATGGTCGAAGGGATCATCTGGTATTCTTTGCGTGTTGATGTGTCGTTAAATCCAATCTAACTAACTAACAAATTGCGGTGATAGTGGTTTTGTTTTGTTTTGTTTGTGACGGTGTTGTTGGCGTTTGGTTTGTTTGGTTGTTGGCCATATGTGGTTATCCTTTCGCCGGTCTGGCCGTGTCCGTTTTTAGCACGTAAAAACCCCCCCCCCCCCCCGAGTTATGTTTTTGTCCGGTCAGGTTTAAGTTCTACTTTGTTTCTTCGTGCCCGTTTCTACGTACGTAAAAAGCTCTCCTAGGTAGGACGTTAAACTGCATCCGGTTGTGGAGCTTGTTAAAGCGTGGGGACAATGAGGTTACCCTTTGCCACAACTACCTCCGGGGCACCCTTGGGCAAGGTGCACCTGTATTTGCCCCGGTGCTTTTTAAGTGCTGTTGCCTTTGGGCGTGGTGTTGCCTTCGGGTGTAGTGTTGCCTTCGGGCGTAGTGTTGCCTTCGGGCGTAGTGTTGCCTTTGGGGCGTAGTGTTGCCTTCGGGGCGTAGTGTTGCCTTCGGGCGTAGTGTTGCCTTTGGGCGTGTTGTTGCCATGGGGTGTAGAGTTGCCTTCGGGCATGGTGTTTCCTTTGGGCGTGTGGGCGGAATTTGTTTGGGTGGTATGTGGTTGTGGGGAGTTGTTTTGGGGTTGGCTGCAGTGGCAGTTCCTGGAGTTCAGTAGTAACAAAGACTCTTTTGTTCCCTGTTGCACGGTATGTATAGTGTGTTTAGCATTTGTTTGTGACCCGTCATGGTTTTGTTTGGGTTTGGGATTTTTCTTTAGTTTGCCAGTGCCTGTTTCTACGTACTTAAAAAGCCCCCACACCTGGGTAGTGGTTTTGTTTTGTTTGTGACGGTGTTGTTGGCGTTTGGTTTGTTCGGTTGTTGGCCATATGTGGTTATCCTTTCGCCGGTCTGGCCGTGTCCGTTTTTAGCACGTAAAAAGCCCCCCCCCCCCCACACTTGGGTAGGACGTTAAACTGTATCCGGTTGTGGAGCTTGTTAAAGCGTGGGGATAATGAGGTTACCCTTTGCCACAACTGCCTCCGGGACAGCCTTGGGCAAGGTGCGCCTGTATTTTTGGCCCAGTTTTGTTCAGTTTTTTGTTTTTGTGTAAATAGTGTAGATCTGTACATACTGTAAATATAGCAAGTTGACTCCACCCCGGACCCCTCGTGGCCGGTGGACCCCGCCCCGGACCCTTCGTGGCCCCTTGGGGCAGTTTGTGATAATTGTTTGGTCTGGTGTTTTGGTTTTTTGGTTGTTGTTGGGTGGTGGTTTGGTCTGGTGTTGTCTTTCGTTGGCGGTATGTAGTAATATTGGTTTAGGGTGGCCGGGGGAAGGTTGGTTTATGGGGTATTTGGGTTGTCAGTGTGTGTGGTTCTATTGTTGTAATGAACATAATTTTCTGTTTGATTTGGTGGTGTGTGGATAGTTTTGCCTTTATGTTCCTGTCCGATCCGGTTTGAGTTTTTGTTTTTTGTTTGTATGTGCCATTTCGATGTACTTAAAAAGCACAGCCTCCGTCTCCACCAACACCGCTCCGACCCCACACCAATCCCCGAACACCACAAACCCTTTCTTTTTACGTACATAGAAACAGGCACTGCGAAACAAAGAACTCAAAACATAACAACTATTTACAGCTTCCTTTACATTGGGCTAGAAACCAAAATTTCACAGACACAGTTGAAACAAAACACCGGACATGACATGGAACAAGTGTTCATGTGGCCAACCCCCCAAGTTTAAGTTCTACTTTGTTTCTTCGTGCCCGTTTCTACGTACGTAAAAAGCACACATGTGGCCAACCCCCAGTTTACAATGATGTTTACGTACGTAAAAAGCTCAGTTTACAATGATGTACTCCTCACATGCATATAGCCGGACCAAACCCAATGTGGAACAAAGGCAAACCTAAAGGCAGACTAACAACTCTTGCTGGGACTTGATCTTTTTAGTCCTTGGGCTCGGTACTGGTCTTTCAGAGAGACGGTCCTGGGTAGGACTTTAAACTGCATCCGGTTGTGGAGCTTGTTTAAGCGTGGGGATAATGAGGTTACCCTTTACCACAACTGCCTCCGGGGCACCCTTGGGCAAGGTGCACCTGTATTTGCCCTGTGCTTTTTATGTGTTGTTGCCGTCGGGCGTGTTGTTGCCTTCGGGCGTGGTGTTGCCTTTGGGCGTGTTGTTGCCTTCGGGCGTGGTGTTGCCTTCGGGCGAGAGGTTGCCTTCGGGCGTGGTGTTGCCTTCGGGCGTGGGCTCGCCTTCGGGCGTAGGTTGCCTTCGGGCGTGGGGTCGCCTTCGGGCGTGGGGTTGCCTTCGGGCGTGGTGTTGCCTTCGGGCGTGTTGTGTTGCCTTCGGGCGTTGTCTGTTGCCTTCTTCTTCTTCTTCTTTCGGATCACGGTGACACATCCAAAGGACATTACTACACCGCACCTTCGGGTGTGTGTTGCTGCCTTCTGGCGTGTGTTGTTTTCCTGTTTGTAAATGGTCTTGTGTGGTGGGTGGGCTGGGGGTGTCGTATGTGTTGGCCACAGAAATTTAGTTTTGCTAGCTTGGTGTAAAGTAACTTTGTAAATGATTGTAAGTAGTTCATGTTTTTGTTCTTGCCGGTCCGGATTTGGTTCTTCCTGTTTGATAGTGTCCGTTTATATGCACTTAAAAAGCACTTTCAGAGAGACGGTCTCCCCACTCTGACACCTCACCGGAGGCCGACCTCTTTAGTGCAGACTCTGACCCCTCCCCCTCACACAAATCAAACCAACCCTCCCCAGAAGGTGGATCCTTGGGAGGAGGCTCCGAGGTACAATTCTGCACACCTTTGTATATAGTCCTTTGTACATAGTAACACATTTTTTTGTAAATTGTTTGTAGGTGCATGTAAAATAGTTTGCTGTTGCGTTTTTGTCCGGTCCGGTTTGGGTTCTCTCCCTTGTTTCTCAGTGCCCGTTTCTACGTACTTAAAAAGCACCGGTGTAAAAGGAAATGTCTCTGCTAGAAAATGTGTCCGGTGGGACACATTTTCCAAAAAATATGTCGGAGAAATTTTACCAGGAAATAATGTCTGCATATAAGCAACAGGAAAATCAGTCCGTCGAAACGCGGTTACGGAGGACGTCGCATTGAACATGTATGGAGTTGGGAAGGAACTTTCCAAAATTTTGTAATTTATTGCGGGAGAGCGTAAGTGAACTTTATGGGATGTCAAGGTGAACTGAGGGAGACCGTAAGTTAACTTTGACACAAGTGGACTCGGCGGATTGTCAAAATATAAACCAGTAAAAACTCAAGAATATGTCCCAACTTTGACAAAAAATGCGTACGTAAAATTACTTTCCAAGATGCAAGGAAGGCCATGTCCTTTGGATCAAATAATACTTTTTTTCTGTGAGCACTTTTTTGGCAAAATTTCGCAAGTTTTGAAGGTCATGATGGGTGCTTGTTGAGATCTGACATCATTTAGGCCTCAGTCAAACGGACACGATCAAGCATCTTTACTCTTCCCCTTAATCTTAAATCCCCTGACTAAGTGATTTTCCCCGACTGGCTTCGGAGGCGGTGGGGTGGGGGTGGGGCTCCACTGTGCCTTCCCGGTCCCCCTTTAAAAATGCTATTGCACTTTCGTTCTCAAGGATCTTTCCGTCTCGCAGACCTTAATCCACTTTTGGTTTCACACGCCTTCAGTCTCGAGGACGATACAGTAGGCCCAATTCCCTTTCATTCTCGAGGACTTCTGTCTCGCGAACCTTAATGAGCGTACTGTGACGTGAAACCAGTTACAGCATCCCCCCAGTATGCTTCGAAGCAACTTCAGTCCGGCAGAAAGCCCCCAAACAATGCCTGCAACACTGAATGAAGATTATCAATGTGTGGACATCTGACTTACTTGCTTCCATGTTTCAGAGACTGGTATCGGATGCATGGGAGCAGATCCTTTTTTCAATACGGTGTTGACTCTTTGGCATGATTTGCAGCTTTTCACAAAATTAAACACATCTGCAGTTATGCTTGTCCAGTAGTATCGTTTGGTAACTTTTGCCAATGTCTTCTCTACCAAGATGAATTCCTGTTTACGTAGATGTGCAACAAATCAAAAGAGTATTTAAAAACTATTTTAAACAAGAGCTCAATGGGCACTGTGGTTCCTTGCTGAATGGAATGAAACAGAGCCATTAGCATACAAATAAATATTGCTTATATTAAGTCGGCTTAAGACTCTGGTGACTGCTACTTGATGTACGAAGCTGTTGCCATAGTAACACAATTTTTTGTTTGTAGGTGCATGTAAATAGTTTGCTGTTGCTTTTTTGCCCTGTCCGGTTTGGGTTCTCGCCCTTTGTTTCTCAGTGCCCGTTTCTACGTACTTAAAAAGCAAACCATATTTTGAATTTTGATGACTTTATTTACATGGTGTCCTTTAAATTTTTGATGTGATGTCTAAATGAATTCGATTGCAGTCGAAAGTGTTCACTAATTTGAGGTGTTTCGTGTGAAGAGATGATATTAATATCATGATTTGACTAAAGATTGAGAAATCTACACACAATGGTTTCTGAGATTGGAATGTTTAAACTGAAGAAAGTATTGGAAATATTCAGGTCAAATTGATATAGAGCATTTATGGGAAAATTTTGTTTGTGAACTCTGATGTCCTAGAGATGTCTGCAGTAGCAAAGCGAGATTCATCCTTGGTTAACCCAATGTGACATCCCCTGTGTAGTTAAGAATTCTCTCCAAGCTTGTAACGGCAGAATACAGTGTGGACAAAAGTATTCAGAATTTAGGCTGTACAGGGCTGCATGTGGCCTTCATCTAGGCCTACATTGATAACAATGCCCAAATTTGGCCTCAACATAGAAGTAGAATTTGCATAGCTCCACTATGTTCTGGAATTTTTTGAGTAAAATGGCAATCTGGCCTGAGTTGGTGGCTGAAATTTGTGTCATAAATCCAGCAAATCCTTGTCCTTGGCCGGATAGCAAAACTCAAAAAATGGGGTTCACCTGTAAGTTTTTAGAGCTTTTCAAACAATAAGGAAGCTTCAGTGACAAGATTGTCTACAGGCTTTGCTGGGCTGGTGTGGTTGTATTATATGTCACACTTAGTGAAAAGTCGGTCCGTTGATTGCGTAGGTGAACCTTCTTAGGAACGTTAGGGTTTTCATGGTTCTACTGCAACTCTTTGTGTCAGCTTATGACCAGTTTTCGTTATTCATTAGCTGGATGTCCTCACTTGATGGCCTTGGATGGGAGGATTACAAACTTGCCCACGAATGGTCTAAACGGCTTAGGCCATGGACGTCTTTGACTAAAGTCTTGTATACACAAGAATCTTAGGTCAAACAAACATTTGCGAAAACATTACGTAAGCTGTCATACAAGCGATATCATTATATGGCTTGGGGCTGTTGGCTTGTTGCACAGTTGTAGGCAAGGGTACTTCCCATTTGAAAACATTGTGAACGTGTGTTCGAAGGAATTGACATAACATTTTTAGTGGCGGTGCGCCACGCA
>JAIZAY010002101.1:0-11425 GCA_029531755.1 Holothuria leucospilota | reverse complement strand
TGGGGTTCATCTATCAAATTTATACTTCTCTTCTACATCATTTTTATGATTGGTCACGAATTTGGACCCCTGACTCCCATCAGCCATGTCACATGACCTTAACCGAAACTCGAATAACCACAAAAAAAATGAAAAAAAAAAATAAATAAAACGTATGAGAAGGGATTTATCTTGTGGCTTCTCTCCTTGTAATGACATGTTTATTACAAAGTTTCCAGTTGTTTGACCTCGTGACTCAAATGGCTTGTGACCTCCACAAAAAAAACAAGAGGTTTTCTCTCGCACCATAACACAATCCACATACTTTAGTACGATAATCTACCAACTTCCTACCTTGAGGTACTGTGTAACAAGGTTTTTTCAGGACTTGACCCCTTGGCCCAAGGAACCTTTGACCTCCACCCAAAAACTATACGCATGTCTTCCCTCGCACCATAACGCATCCACATACGTAATTGAAATAATCCAAATCTTCCTACCTTGCGATATGATGGTGATAAACAAGGTTTTCCAGAGTTTGAACTCCCTGGTGATCCCAGACGACCTTTGACCTCCACCAAAAATAACAGAACTCTTCCTCTCGACCGCTACAACATCTACATACTTGGTATGAAATCTATCCAAGCTTCCTACATTGAAATGATCATGTAAACAAGGTTTTCCAGACTTTTGCCCCCCGTGGACCCCAGATACCTTTGACCCTCCAACCAAAAACAATAGGGTTCTTTCCTCTTACCATAACCATCTACATCCCAAGCAGAAATCTAATCCAAGCTTTCTAACTTTGAGATATCGTGTAAACAGGTTTTTTACAGATTTTGACCCCCGGTGACCCCAGATGACGCTTTGACCTTCCACCAAAAATAGGGTTCTTCCTCTCAACCCCAACGTATCTACATACAAACATGAATCTTATCCCAACTTTCGAACGTGAGCATATCGTGTGAAACAAGGTTTTCAGTTTTGACCCCGGTGACCCCAGTATGACCTGTTGGACCCTCCACTAAAAACACTGGGTTCTTTTACCTCTCACCACACCGCATCTACATACAAGCTGAAATCTATCCAAGCTTTCTAACTTGATATATCGTGGGAAACAGGTTTCAGATTTTTGACACCCCGGTGACCCCGATGACCTTGACCTCCACCAAAAACAATAGGTTTCTTCCGCTTACATAACACATCTACTACAACATAAATCTATCCAGCTTTCTAACTTGAGATATCGTGTAAACAAGGTTTTCCAGATTTTGACCCACCGTGACCCCAGATCCTTTGCACCTCCACCAAAAATGATAGGTTCTCTTCTTCCTCTCACCACAACGCATCTACACCAAGCATGAAATCTCTCCAAGCTTTCCTAACTTGAGATATCTTGTAAACAAGTTTTCAGATTTTGACCCCGTGACCACAGATGAACTTTGAACTCCACCAAAAATGGATAGGTGTTCTTCCTCGCACCACAATGCACTACATACCAAGCCTGACATCTATCCAAGCTCTCTACTTGAGATATCATGTAGACAAGGTTTTCAGATTTTGAAGACCCCGGTGACCCAGATGACCATTGACCTCCACCAAAAACAATAGGGTTCTTCCTCTCACTTCAACGCATCTACATACCAAGCATGAAATCTATCCCAGCTTTCTAACTTGAGATATTGTGTAAAAAGGTTTTCCAAAAAGGTTTTGACCCCCGTGCCCCCAGATGAACTTTGACCTCCACCAAATGATAGGTGTTCTTCCTCTCACCACACACGCATCTACATACCAAGCATGAAATCTAATCCAAGCTTTCTACTTGAGATATTGTGTAAACAAGGTTTTCAGATTTTACCCCCAGTGGACCCCAGATGAACGCTTTGACCTCCACCCAAAACAATATGGTTCTTCTCCTCACCACAACGCATTCTACCTACCAAGCATGAAATCTATCAAGCTTCTAACTTGAGATATCGTGTAAAACAGGTTTTCAATTTTGACCCCCGTGACCCCAGATGAACCTTTGAACACTCCACCAAAATGATAGGGTTCTATCCTCTCACCCACAACCATATACATACCAAGCATGAAATCTATCCAAGCTTTCTAACTTGATATATTGTGTAAACAGGTTTTCAGATTTTGACCCCCAGGACCCCGATGACCTTTGACCTCCACCAAAACAAATAGTGGTTCTCTTCCCTCTCAATCTGGGGCAATTCTGTACCAAGTTTGAAGAACTGTCCAACTTTCCCTTCTTGGATCCATCGTGTAAACAGCTAAGCCGTCACATCGCGCCACACACTAAACACAAATTCACACGACATCACCATCGCAGTAGATTCCCTTGCCTGCCTTCGGCAAGGCATCAAAAACCATACAGTAAAAATCCTGTGAAATATTAAAATAATTTTAACTCAGACACCAATTGTGCAGACAAGCTCCTAACCTTCAACCAAGGGTCCCTGTGTTCTAGTCTTTACTAGTACAAGCACTATTTCTCTAAATGACCTAAATGACTTACTACCCAAATCTTGAACACCCCTGAAGGCAGCTTATGGAATGTCACAAATGTTTTTCCTGTTATTTTCCTTTTGTAATTTGTTTTCGTGAATACATCTTACGACAAAAGTATTCATGTTGTTCCAAAAGTATTTTGAATTACGAAAAACTTAATGCCGAATTATAGTGAATCCACCCTAACGATTCACTACCAAGCACTTAACAGGCATCAACCTTCTGTTTTAACATTGTAATGTAAGAAAGGGTTAGCATTTTGCAATAATTTCACTTCTTCTTCTTCTTGTCAAATGCAGCCAAACGCCAGACAAGGCCTATCCCCGTGCTGTTGAACTATGGCTAAAGGGAGTCGGATGATATAATAACTATCTATAACCGATTTGGATCGAGGGCTAAGAGCTGTTTTTTAAAAGCTGTCCACTGATGGGGCACAGCGAGCCTATTCCGTTAATAGGTTCCACTAGGGATAGTTCTTGGATACGGAGTTCTGATACAAAGCTTGTTAGTGGAGGGTAATGTATAGATAACTTCCACTAGTACGACGGGTATTCCGTCGATTAGATTTGAAGGGTATAAGTATTCCTTACATTACTTGGAGTAATCCATGCGTTTCTTTATACATAACAACAAGACGACCCTAAATCTTCGAGTTTCAAGCTGTCCCATTTAAGATCTTTAATCACTCAGAAACACGTGATGGCGACTGGTATTGTTAATTATGAATCTGGCAGCACGCCTCTGGACATTTTATATAGAATTCTTTCGGATTGTATAGGGTCCCACACCGACTACAATATTCGAGAATGGGTCGGACAGAGCAAAGTAAGCTGCAGTCTTAGTATCTTTATCACGTGCGAGAGGTTTCGCCCTCAATAGCCTAATGTCGCGGTTTGCTTTGGATACTTTGGTTAATATGTCCTTTTCCAGTTCATACTTAAGAGAGTTTCAACTCCTAGGTAAGGGTGGTTATTAACTGCTCTAAAGTTATAAGATAACCCAGTTGGTAAAAATACTGATTTGGATTTGCTTAATGGGCGACTCCTCTAGTAAAAAACACTTAGATTTATTAAACCCATCTGCCAGATTGATTCCCACTTGACTACAAATTGGTCACATCATGTTGAAGATTTTTTGTTGTCCTCTATGTTTTTATTCACGATACAGGATCAGTCATCGGCAAATACTGACTCTTGATTGAATATTTGCCGCAAGTCGTTAATATATAGACTAAAAAGAGTAAGGGTCCCAAGACCGCCCCTGGGGACACAGAAATGCACTTAGATTGGTCTGAAGACGTTCCATCTTTAAGCACCCTCCTGGTAACGGTTTGTTAGGAAATTCTCAATCCATTTAAGATGTTATTACCGGATTCCAACATCTTGAGTTTTGTAAGAGATCGCTGGTGGAGAACTGTATCAAAAGCCCTTGCTGAAATCCATTATGATTAGGTCAGCTTTGGCTTCTGTTATCTAAAATCTTCATTATATCGTCACAAGGGCAGAAAGCTGATTTCGATGATCTCCCTTTACGAAAACCGTGTTGGACCTCAGCAAGTACATAAAATTTGTGCAAAGTGATCCATACTATGACGGTTGATAATATGGGTCTAAAAGCTTGCAAGGGATGGATGGTCAACGAGACAGGCTGTAATTTCGCAGGGTCCGATCTTTCAACCCTTCTTATAGATGGGGGGGTTTGATTAGCATCAAGCCAGGCTGCTGGTAAACATCCACTTGACACCGACTTTTGGAACACTTCTGAAAAATGGGGGCAATACTGTGGCACATGACTTTAAAGACTCTGGCAGTGACATTGTCAGCCCAGCAGCCTTGTGCACTTTAAGATCGGTTAGCAGCTTAAGGAACACCAGGTGGGTTGAGATCTAATGTCCCCTATAACAGGGATGGGACTGAGAATCGATAACAGCATACTATTTAGATCTTCTTTTGTGAATAACAGACAAAACTGATTATTCCAGGGCTTTCGGCTTTATCTTGGAAGTGGACGGATCTTCCATGAACCTGCAGTGCGGCGAGATCAGAAGTATCAGTCCTCTTAGATTTAATAAAATTCCAGAAAGGCTTAGTATTATCTATTTCAATCTTACCCCCGATAATGTCTCTAACGTAGCTATTTATGATACATTCGATTTCCTATCAATACTTCTCCTTAATTTCCTAAATTCAACTTTATGGGAGGACTGACCTACTTCCTTGACCTTATTGGTAAAGTCTCTGTTTTCCGTCTAATGTCCCCTCTAATTTAACCTGTTAAAACCCATGCTACTAGTAAAACGACTTGAGCTTTCTTTAGCAGAGATAAGTCTTGTCAATAGAGTTTAAAGAGAGTAGTCTGAATAATTCATATATTTCATCCCATGGATTAGAACTGATTATTTTGGAGTTAGCTTGCTATTGAGCTCTTCTCTATCATCCATCAATATTTGAGAAATTAGCTTTGTGGTACAAGAAACACTTTTCTTTTAGTTGGTCTGAAAACCTTTTGGTTGAAAACCTACATTTACGATAACTACGTCCTGATCACGTATTCCACTATCAACGGGACGGACTCAACCCGGGCTGGACTGTTTTGTAAAACAGAGGTCCAGGATGTTAGACCACGGAGTAGGCGCCTTGACAATCTGGTGTAATTGAAATCATTAGCGATGTCCGATCATAGGTTGCTGATGGCAGGATAGCTTCCACAGTTTTTTAATGACATCGTAATCCCCAATCCACACTGTGGGTAAAGTTGAAAATCCCCCAAGAGCCACACGCAGCATTTTTTAGGCATCTTTGATAGGGTAATCAGTTGCAAACCGTAGTCCTGATCTGTTGACTGTGGTCTTAAAAGCCCTATAGACTGGGGATAGCCCTTAACTTTCAACGAAATCCATGTACTTTCATCACATTTGTAATGAGGTTTTGTTCAGAAGTTACAATAAAGTATGTTTTTACAGTCATAAATACCCCGTCCTCCCTTGGAGGCCATCGCGATCCCCGCGAAAAACATTATAGAGTTAGGAACACTTCACCTGTATCGATAAGAGTCATTAAGAGCCAGATTACTGTACCGATCCAATATCGGAGCGGGGTCCCCCGTGGCAAGCATCAACTTCAAAGCCGGAAGCTTAGCTCTAATACTTTGACAGTTTTTACATTAATGATTTTAAGCTTTTTAGATTAGTGGGCAACCGTCTACGTGACAGCTCCGCGGAAAGGGTTCTTGATTTGATGATGTGTTTAACTTAGGCCTAACGTTACGTCTATCATTTGAGGACTAGAAGCAGAACAGTGATCCCGGATTTTGGCTCATGACATGTATGCGAATGCCTCAACAGAATCGTGAGAGGAGCCAAGAAAAACTATTTGAAGCTCGAGGTCTAATAGACCTCTCCATAAAGTTGAGGAGAAATTGGGTAAGCCACAGTTGCAGCATGACCTGATATGAAGGGTGCTCAGATAGAACATTGTAAATCATCTCATTCATGTTGAGACAAGTGACATGGAACCAGCCCTGACATTTGTCACACTCAATGGCCTTCTGGCCCCAAGATGGTCCACAAGATGGACCCTACGATCCATCTTGGGCCTTGGATCCTGAACACCCTGAAGGTACCACTAACAGAGTATCATTACGACAAATCATCAACAATGTACAAGAGAGTAAGTAGGAGTATGCAATTTGCATTAAAAAAAGGGGCCATAGGGCCCACATGGGACCTTGGACCCAAACTTCCAGAAAACCATAAACAGACCACTAACCAAGCATCATTATGGAAAGTGGTCAACTCTGTTTAACATTAACTGGAGGAAGGGGCTAACCATTTTGCAAAATTTCACAAAATGGATCCTAGGGCCCATCTTGGGCCTTGGACGAAAAATTTCTGTACACCCTGAACGTACCACTAATCCAAGTATCATTACGACAAATCATCAACATTGTACAAGAGAATCTGTAGTTTGAAGTTCTAAGTATTTTGCAGATTTTCATAAAAGGGGCCACAGGGCCCACATGAGACAGGCCTGATTTTTAAGCAAATTTTCAGGTTGCCCATCGGACAACCTGAAGCTAAATTTAGGTTGTCCAAAATAGTTTTTGGTTGTCCGAATGAAATTGACGAATAAGAGATGAACAATTCTATTTCCTGTCTCTGCCATAGAAAACAAACATTTACTTTAAATTCTGCATTTTTCCATATTTATTGGCATGGTACAATGATGAATGGTAGTCAATACCATTGTCTCAATGCCACTTCTTAAGGGGATTTTTACGACATACTTTCCTGTACTGATGTAGGGAACTATTCAGTTACAAATAAAATCTACTCGTCCATCAGACAAGTTCAAAGAGAGAAAGTGGTTGTCTGATGCAAGTTTTACCTGTCACGGACGATGGGACGAGTGCTAAATTTCAGCCGTGAGACATTGGACCAAACCTCCACAATAACATCCCAGATCACTACATAGGCATCATTTTAACAGGTTGTCAACTCTGTTTAACAATAACTGGAGGAAAACTTAATCACTTTGCAATACAGTATTTCACAAAATGGACCCTATGACCATCTTGGGCCTTGCATTCCCAATTCCTGAACACCCTGAAGGTACCACTAAATGAGTACCATTATAAAAAAAACCATCAAGATTGTGCAAGGGAATCGATGAGTATGCAATTTGCAGAATTTCATAAAAAGGGCCATAGGGTCCACATGGGACCTTGGACCAAAACATCCAGAAAAGGATGAACAGATCACTAACCAAGCATCATTATGACAGGCTGTCAACTTTGTTTAACATTAACTGGAGAAGGGGATGACCATTTTGCAACATTTCACAAAATGGACCCTTGGGCACATCTTGGGCCTTGGACCCAAAATTTCCACACACCCTAAAGGTACTGTACCACTAACAGAGCATTGTTATGACGAACCAACATTGCACAGGAGAATTTGTCGAATGGAAGCAGTGCAGAATTTCAACTAGAGCAGCAATGCTGCTGTCGCTCAACCCTAGTGTTAGCGAGTATACCGGTTTTCACATAAATACCAGTACCAGTAGCAGTACCAGTAATGAAAGTACCGAAGATATTTGTGTGGTTATTTTAACCGTTCTCTGATAAAACTATCCAGACTTTTTCTTGTTCCAAACGAAAATAACTGGTAGCCACTTCTTTTAGTCACGATGTGAAGCACGTCACAATTAACTATGTTTCACACAAATATCTCTCCCCCAAAATGTAAAAATTCCAACTTTCGCATCTCGGTAATGAACAACCATGGTATACACTGTTTCAATTAGCACTGGACTGTGTCAGGGGATCAGAAACTAGACTGCCATCATGCTAAAATGCACAGTTTGTGTAGAGGCATTGCATAACATTGGAAGGAGCTATCAAATGTCCTTCCCCTCCCCCCCCTCCCCTCTTCCCTCTCTCCCCTCGAGCATGGAATGGTAAGCAAAAAACAAGTGCGACAAAGGGCCCACATGGGCCCTTGGACAAAACTGTCAGAAACCATAAAACACAGAAATTCCAACAAGCATCAGTATACAGGCCTTCAACTCTGTTTAACATTATACGGAAGAAGGGTTAAACATTTTGGCAAATTTCACAAAATGACCCTCGCCCATCTTGGTCATGACCAAAATTCCTGAAAACCCTGAGGCACCACTAACAGAGTATCACTATGACAACCATCACACTGTACGAAGAAATATCTGTAGGAGAAGGAAACATTTTTGAAGAATTTCATAAAATGTGACCATAGCTGGCCCATACGGGACCTTTGGGGGGACAACAAATTCTGCACCACCTCAAATTGCCCACCCACCCAAGGAACCCGTGTTTCAGTTTTCCAGAGAATCCATGAAAGCTTGGGAGTAACAGAAGCCTTATTGAAAAGAATGAGGACCAGAGAACATGTTCTCTCCCCTACAGTGTAACATAAGCTCTGTAGACCCACACTTCGTGCGTTAGCTAAGAACAAGGAAAAATCCCTGACAACCGCTATCCAAAATTTGAATTCCCTACCAATACTTCAATGCAAGGGACTGGCCATGTTGTTTGACATTTAGTTGCTGTGCCTAACCCTCAACATACAGTAAAAATGTACAAAGGACCAAATAGGATCTTTGCCAAGCTCCGCCCTACGGTATGTGTAGGCCTACCAGTACCGTGAAACCTACAAAACTGTGTTTACCGATATCTATCTAATAAAATTTTGCAAGATTATTTTTAATGCGTATGAAAGCTTGTCCTTTGTACTGATATTGGTGATAGGCTACTTAGATGTACAATTTATAAGTCTGAAAAATAAATCAATAAATGTGTTTCTACTCGGCTATTGTATACATGCTGTAGGCTAGGCCTATTGAACACTTCATACTTCAATTGCTTACACCTGACGTTACATTGGTAGCTTACAGTTCCTATCCTCCACGTCATGCTTCGCATCCCCCATTTTTTTCAATTGCCTATAGGCCTATGCCAACCAATCTCACCTAAACTTTTGTGGTGTTTTTAAGCAGTCTTGATAGGCTACATGTAATTAGAAATAGACTCAAGCCTGTAGACCTTGTCCTGTTGGGCATAAAGAAAATCAGTAATGTGCGCCACTTTTTAGTCTGGTGGCTGTTAGTACAGTTAACATCACTAATCATGGTCATTGTGCAGAAACACACCATGTCAGTTAAAGCTACTTCCAAGTTAGGCTACAATACGTTTCTAGCCTAAGCTACGTCTAGCGTAGCCTACTGTAAAGCCCTAACGTAAGGCCTAGAGGCCTATAGGCTATTCCACTTCGTTTCGGTCTCACTTTGTGTGTGATTTTTTTTTTTTTTTTTTTTTTTTTGTCATTGTATTTTCAATTTTCCTATCAAACTGCATCATACTTTCAGGTAAACTTGACTAAGCCTAACCACTATCACATTTTTGAGTTCGTGTCCTTGGTACTTTTCGGTAAGGCCAGGCCTACATTCACTGTTAGGTCTATAACGTTAGACCGAGTACTTTGTTTTGGTCTCACCTGCGGTTTTTTTTTTCCTTTTTTTTTGTTCCTGTAATTTT
Organism: Holothuria leucospilota; assembly: GCA_029531755.1. Taxonomy (NCBI): domain Eukaryota; kingdom Metazoa; phylum Echinodermata; class Holothuroidea; order Aspidochirotida; family Holothuriidae; genus Holothuria; species Holothuria leucospilota. Next base: position 1,858 of record JAIZAY010002101.1, on the reverse strand, counting down.
CGTTTTTCTATCAACTGCGTCATCTTGCAGGTAAACTGGCCCTAAGCTAACCGTTTACCAATTGTTTAGATCTCACGTGAGTAATGTTTCTTCCCTGTTTGGTCTACTCGAGGATCACAGGCAGTTTTTCTAACGTTATTTAGTACATACAATGCCATTTTATAATGTTTAGAACTGCCTGTGCTCGAGGAATGTGGGCTATTCAGACATCTTCCAACGCCCTAGAACAATATGTACAACACCTCTGCCAAAATCAGCCCACAAACGTCGTGATTCATGCATGTTCCAACAAACAGAGGGAGTACACCCGATACCAAGATGTGATAATGTCATGCTTTCATATGTGTGCCGAAAATGAAAACAGACCAGTCTGTTACACTAAATGAACAGACTCACCTCCAGATGTTCACCTCTCCACCCGCCCTTACACAAATAACCTCTTTGTTTCCAAACGAGTTAGAATTTTAAAAGGAAATGTCAAGTCAGTAAAATGACAGCAAATTGTCAATATTTTCTACACCCTTCAGCTGAGGCCCCGGAAAAGAACAAAAATCTGTTGGCCACCTGGTGTGCATCCTTCACCCAAAAATAACAAACAAATCTGAAGGCAGATTTGAAGAATCAGAAAACTTTCAAAAAATGAGACAGACACAAAAAATGAGACAGACATTTTCAGCCCACAGTATAACATAAGCTCTACCCACACTTCGTGGGTTGAGCTAATAAAATGGGTCATAGGGCCCACATGGCACAGTGGACCAAAATTCAAGAATGCCATAAACACATCAGTAACCAAGCATCATTATGACAGGCTGTCAACTCTCTTTAACATTAACTGAAAGAGGGGGTCGACCATTTTGCAATATTTCACAAAATAGACCCTATGGCCCATCTTGGGCCTTGCACCCAAATTCCTGAACACCCTGAAGGTACCACTAACAGAGTAATATTATGACAAACCATCAACATTGTACAAGAGAATCTGTAGGAGAAGCATTTTGCAGAATTTCATAAAATGGATCATAGGACCCACATGGGACCTTGGACCAAAAATTTCTGAACATCCCAAGGAACATTGTGCCCAAGTTTCAAACAAATCCATGAAAGCATGTGGGAGGAGAAACATTTTGAACAACTGTAGATAGATTCTAGATCAGATCAGACAGACAGACAGACAGACAGACAGACAGACAGACAGACAGACAGACAGACAGACAGACAGACAGACATAGACACTGCATGATCACAATAGCTCACACCAGTATGTTGGTATGAGCTAAAAAAAAATACAAAAAATCCCAGTAAATAATCAATAAAAATATATTTCGATTGAAAATCCTAAATATTTTGATGGAGAACTGTACTAAATTCAAGAGCATGGTTTCTGTTGTTATTACAGGATGCAACACCCACCCACCGAAGATGGCGGAACAACAAATGCTGCATATTAAAGATCACAATGAAAAAATACAATATGAAAAATAATCACTAAAACTACTGTTGGTACAATTGTCCTTGAAATCTGACCATATTTTATGATAAATAATCCAAAGTTATTTTTCAGAAAAGTTTTTTGGAATTCAGGTCAGACAAGATGGCAGAAAAAGCAAAATGGCTGCCAGTGCAATTATTACATCAATATATCATAAGAAGAAAAATTCTCATTAAAATACTTTTAGCATAGTATTAACCTAACTTCTGTCCATAGCTGTTGACAATATTTGAAAGGATTTTTCAATATATTTTTTGCAGAATTGGGGTCAACCAATATGGCAGAAAAAGCAAAAATGGCTGCCAATGATAACATTACAATATATAATAGAAAAATAATCCTTAAAAATATATTTGTGACAGTTTT
>JAIZAY010002102.1:0-11421 GCA_029531755.1 Holothuria leucospilota | reverse complement strand
GAACTTGTTTTTATCCTTAAATAGTGGGGGAGGAGGGGGAGAAAGCATACTTCTACCCTCCACATTTTTGTTTGGAGGGCTTAGGTACCAGAACCCTCCCCCTCCTGTGTCTATGAAATAAAAATATAACACATGCAGTACAGTGATTGTCTAATACGAGCTCGGTACCGGTGTAAGTATAACATTTAGTTGAGGGAAACTTCACTACAACGATACTTTTTGAAAAAGCAAAGTCAACTCGAGTAAGGTGTTGACAATCTAAGTCAAATCAAGTCAAGTAGGTTAGTGACTTGACTCCAAATCGATTAAATCATGGTAGTGACTCGAGTCCAAGCTAAGTCAATAATGAGTTTTACTCGAGCCGGGTCAGAGTCATTTAAAACACCTCGAATCGACTTGGGCTAGAGACAATGACTAAAGCCATTATAACACTAGACTATGGTATGTAACTTTGCGCTTAAAAAACAGCACCGTTTGCAATTAGATTTTAATCCACATTGTGCTTAGGTTAATCATTAAGTAGAGTTATCATATGCGTTCGAGATATTTTTCTAGGGGCTCATCAATGAGTCGTTTTGCCCTAGGAAAACATGTATTGCCCTTGAAAATCATGTATTGGTTGAGAAACTTGCCCGATTTCTTAAAAAAAGGCCCAATAAAATAACGTTTGCCCCTACCCCAGGGCCTGCAGCCCCTGTCCGTGGCTTTCCTGCCTATAGTAAATACTTGAAGGAAAATTTATCCTAAAATTTTCTTTAAAGAAACAAAGCTTCAGACAGTTCCCTTGCGTACAACATTTTGGAGTAAATAGGTAAAGTCGTTCTTTCGAGACTGAGGAATGATGATCATTGTGGGGAATAATTATGACGCACGTACGTTGTTGATGCAAGAAGGGAATGCTACAATGACAATTTAGTAGGACCCTAAATAAAAGTATAATTTTTTCGCATGCGCTTCACACTCTTAATAACACAAGCTATTCCTGCATAAAGATCACTGGTTTACAGACTAATGGATTTTGCATAATGCAACTCACCGTTGAGAAATGATTATTTCTATGAAATATCATAACTTCCAACCAGCCAACATGCCAACACGCAGCCTGCCATTGAGACGGAGCTCAAACCAATGAAAATTTAAAAAACTGACATTATGACACTTTCATATTCGGTCCCTGGAATACCCATTTAAATAGACGCTTTATACACAAACTAAGATTCCACCCTTTCCAAGAAAAAGATAAGTCTTATGCCAGCAAGCAAAAGTGTAATAATACAACCACCACCTCAATAATCATTCAATACATGGATATTTAACATTAGCGTAATAATCACCGACTACACTTTCCGAAGCAACGACATTTTTCGGGTCAGCATTCAAAAGAAGCAAATTACGGAATCCGTTAGTGATATTCGTTATAGCAAACGAAGCCTTGCACTTTTCAATCTGAGAACCCCTCGACAAAAACTCACACACATTGGGGGACTCCTCCTCCAAGCCAGGTTTTATACTCTTCAATATTTTACAAGACTGATCCTCTGCTACTGAATACTGATCGCAGAAGCTAAGATCAATTTTTGGCGAAAAGCTGATTGTAAACTCTTCTTCCAACAAAACGTCGAACTCATGACGACGAATGGACGATGGAGCTTCGCAAGGATTAGATTTGACGAACGAAATCCTCATTTCGTCGCTTCCATTTTTCAACACAGCACCGGTTTCGGTTACAGTAAGTTCGTCGAGGCCAAAGTAAGGCAAGATCACTCTTCCCCCTGGGATATCTCCACGGCCTCTCCGATAAAATTGACCGATATCTAAGTTGTATTTGAGGTCTCCGTCAAGATGATCGGCAAGAAATGGAATGAAGACTGAAACTTGTATCCCGTCAGGTGAAATCGCCGGTTCACGATGGGAGTCGAAGGAGTCAAGGGAGCCGACGGCTAGGCTGATGACGTGATGATCGGAAGGGATTATGTCTTTAAAGATTGGCTTAGTAGGCAGATAGAGTTGTGGACCTGTGAAAATAACAATGACATACTCCAATAATATATATATATATATATATATATATATATATATATATATATATATATATATATATATATATATATATATATATTAAGGTCAAAGTACTGCGTAGCACTTATGAGGTAGGTAGGTAAAAATGAAGTAGTAAATAGTAAAAATGAAGTAGTAAATAGTGCTAAAAGTTTTTCACAAACTTTTAGCACTATTTACTACTTCATTTTTACCTATATATATATATATATATATATAATATATATATATATATATATATAGTTTGGAGTTTCGTAGTTCGAAGTTAGAATGTGTAAGTCGAAGGTGAAATAGTAGTACTTCAATCTGAGTTGAAACCAATCCTAAGATAGAGCATAGACTTTATCGTATATATATATATATATATATATATAGATATATATATATATATATATATATACTATATATATATATATATATATATATATATATATATATATTATATATATATATATATATATATATATATATATATATATAAACAAACAAAAAAACACTGGTAATGACCTTGGTTCCAACGCAGTATATTGTGATACACAAGATACACAAATTTTCGGACCCCTGGTCCTTCTTCAGGTGTAAGAGTAAGGTGACTGATAACTACTTCTTGTAAAATTGAAAGTTCGAAAGAAAGCCTTAATCTCTATTCAGCCCGTGTCGATGTGAACCAGCCCTTAGGATTAGTTGCGTTACAAATAGATTTCTTTTGTTGTGCTGCGTCATGTTGCCATGGATGATTGTAAACTTAAGGCAATTTAGACTGTGGTCGGGGAGATTGAAATGTTCGGCAACCGGAAAACCAGCTTTATTGAGCCGTATACTGCTTTTGTGGTTGTTGAACCGTGTGCGAAACGAGGTGGAAGATTGACCTATGTACTGTGTATCGGGGCAAAGGGTGCATACGATTAGGTAAATAACATGGGAAGTATCGCAACTGAAAGGACCTGGCCTAAGAATATAACCAGAGGGGCTTAGGTGAATGGTGGAATCAGTAATCATATGGTCACAAACCCTACACCGTGTCTTGCCACATTTTATGTTACCCTGGGGACGGGGGGTGTTGGTTTTCAGTTTGCTCCTGACAAGGAGTTGGTGTAGATTCAGTTGTGGGGTTGTCTTCTAGCAATAACAGGGCGGTCGGCGAAGACTTCCTTGATATCCTTATCTAAACTTAAAATGGGCCAATCCTTCTTAATAAGTTTTAATTAAGGATCGAGTTGAGCGTTATGAGTACGGTACAAAAAGGAATACGTTCTGAAGTTTTAGTGGGATTGTATCTAAGAAGATCATCCTTGGAAATGGAGGAAACTTTCTCAAATATTTTCTTGATAAATATATACGGGTACTTACAATTCAAAAAATGATTGAACAAAGTGATGGCCTGATCTTGGAAGTATTGTGGTTCGGAACAGATACGTTTGTAGCGCAGAAACTGACTGAAAACGATGGACTTTTTGACATGAAGGGGGTGGTAACTGTTGAAATCTAGGTATGTGACGATCGTGGGTTTGGAATATACCGACGGAGATTTGCACTGAACCGTTAGCTGTTATAAGTGAACGGACGTATCGAGAAAATCGATCTTTGAGGTTGATTTCTTTAATGGACGAGTGAATTCTGTTAAGGTACTGAACAAATGTATCCAGTGCATGAGGTCCATGTTCCCAAATCATAAATATGTCGTCAATAAAACGTAGATAAAGACTCGGTTTCAAGGAGGCCTCAGCTAGAAACCTCTCTTCTAGGTCAGCCATGAAAAGATTGGCATATGAAGGAGCAATGTATTATTAATGTATTAGACTATTCCTCTCGTCAAGCCGCTATAGTTTTAAGCGGTTGGGATGCAGGGACCCGGCAGTGTTTTAGTTAGGACGTTTTCTCAATGCGACATTTACTGATCTGTGGCCTGGGGGAGGGGTCTAAAGGGAGGGGATGTCCCCCTCCCCTTTGGAAATTTTTGGAATTTGAAAGGTGCCTAGATCGCAAATGGTGCAATATTTGAGTGGATTTCTGCCGTAATGAGGAACCCCAAAATTTAAACCCGGGTAGAAGTTGCTTGTTAGAATTTTTGTGCGACAAATAGGGGCTGGCTAAAACACTGGGTCCGCCTCAGGGCCCCTGGTGGGGGTCCAGGGGGCTTCGCCCCCTGAAGCGCTGAGGTTTTAGCATAATCGCTGGGTAAAAAAATTAAGTCTCATGCAGGATAGGTATTTTGGTTCATAATACATTATCCAATGCAAAGATTCCGGATAATTTTAATAAGTTAGGCTATTCCTCCTGTCATTCCACTGTACTCCAGGAGCTAAACCTGTCGTTCAGAATTAGAACACTCTGCGTTTAGCATTTGAACACTAGACGCGGCAGGCGTTCAAATACGGTAAGTGTTCAAACAGGCGTCCGGCGTTCAAAAGGGGAGAAAAAGTGTTCAGAATCTTAACACAAGCGTTCAAAATATGCTTTGAACTCCAGGATGGGTTCTGTATCTGTTTCATTTGGTGTTGAAAAGTAAAATGTCTGAGATTGAAGTGAGGGGAAGACACGCGCGGCACGCATTATTTTTTCTCCCAGGATGTTTGTGGGTAAACCGGATCCTTCAGGAGTTTGCAAAATGTGTTTCAAGTCAAGGTTAGGGTTTAGAAAACTGGCTACGGATACCCTCTTCATGGGTAATCGGGTGCTGCTCCCCATGGTGATGATAAAAGTGAGGAATAATGTGCAAAAGTGGTTTTTCAAGAATGTCATATGACTTGAAATAGTGAGCCTATACAGAAGCTTTTTATTCCCTTTCTTTCCCCGAGTTGCTGACGGTCTTAGTCACTCGTCCAATTACATCGACGGCCGTTGATACGGCCGTCACATAATCAATTTGCTGACGGCCTTCAACTTTAATGGGCCAATTAAATGAAGAACCGGAAATCGAAATAGCCGATAACAGACTGGCCGAGCGCTCCCGTTCTCTCTTTCCCTTTTTCTTTTCATTCTCCGTCTTCCCTTTCACTCCCATCCTTTCCCTTTCCTTTCCTTTCTTCTCTCTTCTTTTCCTCCTCTCCTCTTTTCCTCTTATTTTCCTTCCCTCTCCCCTTTTTGCCGACAGACCGAAAATTTGCCGACAGCGACCAAATATTGGGGGTGTGACACCCCCACACTCCCGCTCGCTACGGCCCTGTAAGACCCCTTACATAAAGAAAATTCCTCAAACGGTAGATTTGCTTTCAAGTTTCCACAATACCCCTTTCCTTACACCCAGCCAATAAGTTGGAAAATTCCCTAAATAGTAAGAATTAAACATTATTACAAAAATTGCGTAACAAAAGATAGCGCCATTTTGCATATAAGCCACTCTATGTAAACAAAAGATATAGAGGGGGTGTAACCCTTCTCCTTGGACTAAAACCTCTTACCTTAAACCTTACCAAAATAGGAAAAAATCACTACACAATGAAAAGTCGAAAACATACTTCCAGCTCTAATAATTGCCAAAGATAGGAACATTTCGCTTCTTAAAAGCAACATTACATAAATAAAAACCTTCCTCTGATGGTACGGGGCGACATGGGATGGGTCCAACCGGGTGCCATTTATCCTAGGTATAGCTTCTGGGCTCTCCGCTTAGACAGTGTGATGAATTACTGTTGCTAGAGGATTTTGCCCACGCTAAGGTCCTGCATATACAGGGACCGCGGAGACGGGGGAGCTAGGGGCTTTAGTCCCCTCACTTTTTCTGCCATGGGCATTTTGGACCGCCTTAAACTGGGATAATAGACTTTTATTTTCTTGAATATATATTGGGCCGCTTTAATGATTACCCCCCCCCCCCCACTTCAAAACTGGCTCCTCGGTCCCTGACAGTAGTTCTGGGAAGGGCTGGAGTCAAGTCCACTCTATCCGAGTCCTAGTCCCTGGTATCCGGGTCCGAGTCCTAGGACCCGAGTCCGAGTCCTGGAGTCACTGTGTAAATTGAACTTGCTTTGTTGAGTGTAAGAGGACGAGAACTACAATGAAGAAGTCTTCTTCTAATCTTTATACCTTCCCCTAATATTATGGCCATAGTTTCAAACAATAAGTTAACTTAACAAAGCAAAAAAAAAAAAAAAAAACCCACTGAATTTCCCCTCATGAACACAGACGGGTAAGACACGGAACTACAATATCCAAAAAGGGGGCCGATCAAATAATAGAAGAGCATAGCAATGCTTCACCGCATGTACACAAAGAGAAAAACTAGCTTTTTTAGCTTTCTAGAGTTCTGTGTTACCGTACATAAAATTGCATATATACTACTGACAGTTCCAACACCAAAAATTGCCTACTTTAAGATTCATGGCTATGACGAGAAGGGACTAAAGTCCCCTGAGATCGGCCTGGATCCGTGTCTGGTATATATATATATATATATATATATATATATATATATATATATATATATATATATATATATATATATATATATATATATATATATATATATAAAACGGTAAAAAGGTATCACACCATAACACAAAGTATTAAAAGAAACAAGTTAGGTGCAGTACTAACTCAGTCTATATTTCGGCAGCAAGCTGCCTTCGTCAGGAACGTACTAACTGAATGATAAAATAGACACGAGAGCACAGACTCAATACACGAGAAAGGAATGTACAACGCAAAACTAAAATGTAAAACATATGCCTACAAAGCTAAAGACCCTAAAAAGAAAAGCATGTAAAAACTTTCAGACGGTAAAGAGGAAAACAATAGAGAGCATCGGCCAAACACCGGCACGAGGAGAAAAAATTGCTACAGAGATCTCGACCAGAATACCTAGCTGACAATATTGAAAGTCAATACAACCTGCACCTTTTATTTTGAATGAAGTACCCATCGTCCTGATTTAAACCATACAGAGCAGTGGAACTCAGATCCCAGATCCATTTTCTCTCCTTTCTATTAAGTAATTGATGAAGTTGTTGCCTACTACTATTAGCAACATACACATAGTCAACAATATATACATGGAAATAATCTAAATTATTAGATTTTGCTAAGTTGTTATCAGACTGTGCTAAGTTGTTTAAACAGGTAACAACAATACAGGAATTGCTGATTTATAAAAGTTCAAGTCTATATATATATAGATATATATCTATATATATATATATATATATATATATATATATATATATATATATTTGAAAGGTCAAAGAACTGCGTAGCACTTATGAAGTACGTAGGTCAAAAAACAAGTACTAAATAGTGCTAAAAGGTTGTGAAAAATTCCACGACGTTTCGTCGGGTTTAAACCCTTCATCAGGTGGCAAAAATGCAACTGATTGTTGGCACGGCTAAACGCACAAATTAGAAAACACACAATAAAATTGGGCACGGCCAAACCGGCTGGGAAAACAGACTGTGCTAAGTTGTTTAAACAGGTAACAACAATACAGGAATTGCTGATTTATAAAAGTTCAAGTCTAACGTTCAGACCATGTGGGAACAGGGTTCCAAGTTCTATGAGACCGTGTCGAGGTTCCTACCACGATCACCTGGCTGCCAAAAACCGTCTCATCAAAAAACGTTTCAGCACTATTATATATATATATATATATATATATATATATATATATATATATATATATAATATATATATACCATATATATACATATATATACATATATATACATATATATACATATATATACATATACATATATATACATATATATACATATCTATATATATATATATATATATGTATATATATATATATATATTATATATATATATATATATATATAGTGTTGTAGTCACAACAGAGGGAATAACAGCTAGGATGGGATTGAAGCGCCCTCAGTATGAGCAGGGCTAATTTAACCCTTCGTCTGCAGCAGTCCACTGCTTCTTGGACTAAAAGCCGAGTTTGTCTATGTCCTGTTATTCCACCAGTCACCTATTACCATTTCCTTAAGATTATTTTTAGACATGTCATAGGCGAGCGCTTGTGTTTCGTCTCTTCACGTGCTCGAAGTATATTCTTGTTCACCTGTCCTACTTCGAGTATAGCATGACAGCGCGAAAATTATTACCTGCCAACAGTCAGGTTAGGACGACCTATAAGTAGGCGCTGTCCTTAGCGTCCAATCGGCTGCACTGTGCCATTCGCCCAACCCTCAGACCAATCAGTGCAGTTATGCCATATTCTACTCCTTTAGCCATGCAAGGTAGAACAGCAAACACCTGTTTGTTTTACCTGACCCTATAGGTAGGCGCTGTCCCGAGTATCCAATCGGTTGCGTTGTGCCATTAGTCTATTTCACCGACCAATCGAAATGCTTGTGCCATACACCGCTATCTTTACTTTGGTTGTGACAGGTGGAAGATAAACTGTCCACCTAGGTCCTGGGGTGGGCGCTGTCTTCAACAACCAATCAGAAACAGTTTGCCATTCGCTTTTCTACTGACCAATCAGCGGTCTTTTGCCATTTCGGTTGTAGGGTTACCTATGTTTGTGTTACTTGTCTACCCAAGGAATAGAGCCCATAAATCTTGTCAAGACACGGAGATGTAGTCGAGGGGTAAAGAAATACATAGGCACATCCCTGGATATTGACAAGGGAATGGCTACCGAACCTGCCAGGTCGAAAATCTTGCCAGATATGAAGACTTGTAAAAGCCCAACAAATAACTGTAAGGAATTCTTATGTTGTACTTTATGAGTTTATGGGACCAGAATTTCTATATAAGGGGGAGATTTTGGTGCACCGATATGACTTCGGTCCGAGGATTGGGGGAGTCCGATAGTACTCTTGGACATGTAGATCGCGAATCAGTAGCTAGTCGAACTTTGGTAACTTGTAGTGTGTAGACTGTATTCAATCATCTCATCATCGTGTATCACCTTCAACGTGTTTGATTCCGTATAGTTACTTGTAAATAAATTGTATTGAGCTTAGAAATTTAAACCGCTTGTCGTGCGTCTTGATAAGTCTTCAATCGCCTTCCAAAACTTGGAACGCGACAATATATATATATATATATATATATATATATATATATATATATATATACATACATATTTTGCTAATTTGGGATTAGGGGGAAATATTGTATGAAAAAATGTGCCTAAAAGGGGAAATCGTCTAAAAGGGGAAAAAATCAGGTCGACTTTGCGAAATCACACGCTTTTTATATAGGAATACGTAAACGGATGGTAACGTCCGTTTCACCACATGATTCACATGCTATTACTTCAATGTTGACCAAGTTACGTACCCGTATCTTTTAACACGTACGGATGGTGGGCCATTGAAAAAACGTTGTTGTATATCTGGTTTCCAAAAGGGGAAATATTTTTTTAATGTATTTTATTGTTTTTTTCTTCGCCTTAACGAAACCGCGATATATCGATTTCCCCGTACAGTAGGAATTAGCGTTATATATATATATATATATATATATATATATATATATATATATATATATATATATATATATATATATATATATATATATATATATATATAGGTCGAAGAGTAAGTAACTGATTCGATCTGAATTAAATTCAACCCAAGTACTGGCATAGCCTTTTGAACAAGGGAAGAATGAAAGAAGAAACCAGAAGGAAAATTGAGCCACGCGGGTTTGAACCCGGGACGGTCGCTGTCCGGGCGACTGCCTTAACCACTGCACCACCGTGACTAACGTGATTCTCGGCTTGAACCAAGGTACAAGGTACAAATACCGCACGCTACAATTTTCCCTCCTTGTTACCACACAAAGTAACAAGGAGGAAAATTGTAGCGTGCGGTATTTGTACCTTGTACCTTGGTTCAAGCCGAGAATCACGTTAGTCACGGTGGTGCAGTGGTTAAGGCAGTCGCCCGGACAGCGACCGTCCCGGGTTCAAACCCGCGTGTCTCAATTTTCCTTCTGGTTTCTTCTTTCATTCTTCCCTTGTTCAAAAGGCTATGCCAGTACTTGGGTTGAATTTAATTCAGATCGAATCAGTTACTTACTCTTCGACCTACATTTACAGTCGATCTTACCACGTTCGACCTATCTAATTTACCCGTTTCGGGATTTACACACTTTGTGTGGTAACAAGGAGGGAAAATTGTAGCGTGCGGTATTTGTACCTTGGTTCAAGCCGAGAATCACGTTAGTCACGGTGGTGCAGTGGTTAAGGCAGTCGCCCGGACAGCGACCGTACCAGGGTTCAAACCCGCGTGGCTCAATTTTCCTTCTGGTTTCTTCTTTCATTCTTCCCTTGTTCAAAAGGCTATGCCAGTACTTGGGTTGAATTTAATTCAGATCGAATCAGTTACTTACTCTTCGACCTACATTTTACAGTCGATCTTACCACGTTCGACTATATATATATATATATATATATATATATATATAAGATATATATATATATATATATATATATATATATATATATATATATATCATATATAGGTTAATATATATATATACATCACCCCCACCCCATCCCCGATACCCCCTATATAACTTCACCAGTTCACTCATCGGATGGGCTTTGGGAAAACTTCCAGGACAGTTCACAAAATTTGTTCTTTGCTGTTCTTTGGCCTCAGAACCCCTCAAATATTTTCCTTGGTTAGTGCCTAAATCTCATGGACCAGGGCTCTATTTCATAAAAGTTAGAAATATTCTTAAAATTAGAGTTCCTAAACTGCTAAGGGACGATTCGTCTGAAATCATTCCTTTCTTCAAATATTTAGGGATAAATCAAAAGTGACATTGTTTTTATCTGTGAATTTCCTTTCAAATCAATTAAGAACATTTCTAAATCTACCAAAGATCACTCCTAAGCCTAGGAACAACTTCAGCATGAAGATAGGAATGAATTCTTCCTAAGTCCAAGATAGGAGTATTCCTAACTTTTATGAAATAGAGGCCTGGGGTGCCCTTGGGTTTGGTTTCTTCAAACTTAGACCGAGTTGCCCCAAATTAGTAGTATTTCAGGTACCAAGAGCTATATACATGGGCGTCCGCAGAAAAAAGTTCAAGGGGGGGGGGATTTTTTAGGCGGTCCAACTTCTTTCATGGGAAATATTTTACTCCCAGAAAAGAGTTTAGATGCTACTTTCACACAGTGTTGACAAAGGCGTAGCCACGAATTTGTCAAGGGGGGGGGGGCGAAACCCACAGACAGACTCCTGGCGCTCCGCGCCACCATGAGTTGGTACGGATCGCAAGAAAATTTTGGCCCAAAATGCTTCCCAGATCGCTGGAAATGGCACTTCCAAGGCCTATTTACTGCATATAAAAAGGGGAAACATAAGCAATATCGTAAATATAAACTTTAAAAAATACCAAAAATATGCCCGGGGGACTGCTGGGGCCTGAGTGTTGATATT
>JAIZAY010001903.1:0-12545 GCA_029531755.1 Holothuria leucospilota | reverse complement strand
TCAATAGCCAAATACAAGTTCTGTCATTGCCTATCTTGGAGATATAGTGATTTACAAAGTAGCCATTTGACATATTATTGGTTCGCAGTTTAACCTCGGTGGTGACCTCAGATGACCTTCAGGAACCTCTACCCAAAAACACAAGATAAGCATACATGTGATCTCAACATGACAAATCCATGCCAGCTATATGTCCTCATCTTGACCATACGTTCGCCAATTTCAAGGTTTTCGGTCTTTGACCTCTGGTGATCTCAAATGACCTTTGACCTCCACCAAATACAACAGGATTCTTCCTCTCAACATGACAAATCCATATACCAAATTCATTCCTATCTTGAGATATCGTGATTACGAGCTTTTCAGCTTTTTACCTCCAGTGACCTCAAGTGACCTTTGACCTTCACCAAAAACAATAGAGTTCTTCCTCTCAACATGACGAGTCTACACACCAAATACGAAGTGTCGGTCATTGCTATCTTGAGATATCGTGTTTACAAGCAGTTTAGGTGGTTTTCGCAGTTTTACCTCCGGTGACCTCGAATGACCTTTGACCTCTACCAAAAACAATAGGGTTCTTTCTCTTGAAATGACAAATCTATATACCAAATATGAGAAGTATCGGTCATTGCTAACTTGAGATATCGTGCTTACAAAGTTTTTAGTTTTTGACCTCTGGTGACCTGAAATGACCTTCACCAAAAACAATAGGGTTAGGGTTCTTCCCTCTCAACATGACGAATCTATATACCAAATATGAAAAGTGTCGGTCATTACTATCTTGAGATATCGTGTTTAAAAGCTAGGCGTCACATACACACACACGCACACACATACATACACAAACACACACAAACACACGACATCACCATCGCATAGATTCCTTACCTGCCTTCGGCAAGGAATCAAAAATAGATACGCAACTACGAACGACTTACGCCAGTCAGTAGATGCCTATCGGCAATTCTCGACACCCTGAATTCACAGTATTTTGGTGTGGTGCGTAAAATTTACATGGAGGCGACTGTACTGTTCGCGCCACTCGAAAAGTTAGCGCTAATGAAAATTGTAGACCGACATGCAATGACTGAGGGTTTACGCACATATAAATACTGGAACTTGTAGAAGATAAGCGCAAGCGAGCACATAGCCTAGCCAAACTCTTCACGGCATTGCTTTTCTTATATCTTATACCATCTATCGTGAACATTTTTTGCACTCATGTTCCGATAGTCGTGTCTTCCCTCCCTGCTAGGTGAATTTTGTTGTAATTACAGTAATAAAAATGAACACGTGCTCATTGCTGTAGCTCTAGATTTTTCTTTCATGAGATGATAGCACGGTCAGACTGAATGTCTCCTGCTGATTGCTAAATTTTATTTTTCTTTACTGAAGCCTTTTGACAGTGACCAATTTTCTGCGAGTCTAATAACAGTAGGCCTAGCCAAACACAATGTTTGTATAAGAGATTTTTTTTATTTTTTCTCGATACGTTTTTACAGTAAACAATTTTCATCGGTAGTCCTATAACACTAGGCCTAGCCTAACATGTAGGTATTGGAGTAAGGCCTACTCCTATGCACTGTTACAGTGAAAAGTTCTTGTTTGTAAAAACCAGGTCCAGCCTATTCACGTTGTAGGCTAGCTATATATGAGATGTTTCCTTGTTCTTCACTTATAGCCTAGGTCTGTGCATGTTTACAGTGACCAATTTTTTTGCGAGTCCGATAACATTAGGCCTAGCCTAACACAGAGTATGTTTTAGAGTTTTATTTTTTCTCAGTGATACATTTTTACAGTGAACACTTTTCATTGGTAGTCCTATAACACTAGGCTTTGCCTAACACGTAGGTATGTCAGTTTTTTTTTTTTGAAATAAGGCCTAGGCTTACACCTACGCACTGTTACAGTGAACAGTTCTTGTTTGTAAAAATCAAGTCTAGCCTATTCACGTTGTAGGCTAGCTCTATATGAGATGTTTCCTTCTTCTTAAACTTATAGGCTAGGCCTAGGTGTGTTAGGTGTAAGTTCTCCTTTGTTTCTACGCATGCCGAGTCAAATGCGCCATTAAGAATTTTATACGGTGGAATCATCCAAAAACCCTGACCGCTGTCCGAGGCCTGGACGGTGTCTCATTTTCCAGTTGGGCTAGCTCACTAATCAGTCACATCCTCTCAAACTCTCGGTCAGGCAGTTGACGCTGTGCGTTCTGTTCTACGCTATTTTCTGTAATTAACCGTATATCAAACATTGGGTCAGGTTTGCTCACTTGTAGCTTGTAACATCGACTCTCCCGTGAATGTAATCCCCATCCGCATCGTAAAACGGTCGGGAATGGAATCCTAAATGTTTAAATTTCATTGTGGAGTATATATAAAAGTCCTTCAATTAAGACCAGACCGTATCTCATCGCCACTTTCTTCAAAAATTTTCGGAAACAGCGGCATTTTAATTTTTCTTGGCAAGTTTTCTTGTTGCATTGAACTAAAATATTGTGAACTATTGTGTTTGCGTAATAATAAGGCAGTTATGTGACATTCACTTCAAGTCCCAAATGGCCAAAACATAGACACTTGGTTTGGGGTTAAAAGGAGCACAGTACAGTCAAGGTGACTCCAAATGCACTAATGATAGTGAATCAAACAGTAATTGGTACCGTTAACGCTGAGCTTACGTACGTAGGTGCCGGCGGGGTCATAAGCCGAGCTTCAACTTAACTTGCACACAAGGCATTGCTTCGTGTGGCGTCCATAGACCAATCGTCGAGCGCCCGGACGAATTCTTTTCAACTTTTTCCTGCTACACACTCAAGCTTTATAATGTTTTAGAAACGCACGCTTAAATACAAATAGCAAACATCATGGAATTTAGGACCGGACAGAAAGTGCAGGCGGTGGACAAATTAGGCAGGTGGGAAAACGCTATGATCGAGAAGGCTTCCCCTACCGGTGGCTACTATGTAAGCTTTGATGGATGGTCCGCCGACTTTGACCGATGTGTGTCTCAGAACTTGGTCCGAAGTCCCATCGACCCTGCGAAGGATGAGTATGGTAAGGCATGCCTCTATGAATTTTAACTAACGTTCGTACTGTAACAGTTAGTAGTATGTGTTTATAGCCCGGATTTGGGCTAGCCTAGACCCCTATACCGTCTTTCTACGCCGTTAAAACCCCAAACTTAAGTAGCCTAGCAATACATTCATGATATTGGCGTCTCTCAGTCGGATAAGAGCTCAGCTTGCAAAGTACAGGAATACTAGCCTAAGATCCTAGCCTAGTACATAGGCACTAACGACTTCGTAGTAACAGTTAAGCCTACTAGCATACAGTTAGAACTTAGATGAGGTTTTACGGTCCAGTTTCTAACCCAATTGGTTTAAGTCGGGCCGGCTACGGCCTTTTTTCCAGTTGTGGCTCACTGGCCCAGATTACATAGTTTGTTTATTGCGCGCGGAATGTGATTACGAAGTTCGAAATTGCGCGCCGATGAACGTTTTGCGCCTGGGCGTGGGGTGCAGGGGTGAAACCCCGCTGGGGGCCCAGGGGGCGAAGCCCCCGGATAATCTGCATTTTTAGGCATTTCTGAGGCCTCAGAATGCTTATTCTGAACATTAAAACTTATGTGAAATGTTTTTTGGAAGGCATAATTCACTAGAATATTCATTCGGATCGCTAACAAATCAAGTTGAGTCAATAATATATAAAATATCCTACTCTTCCCGTCTTCCCATTTGTTTTCTGTTTGATGATTCGATGTTTGAGCTTACCTTATGTGATTGGGTCACCTAGACCTCCTTTACGACCAGTTCCCTAACCATTATTCCGTCCACTTGCAACCATTATTTTATGAAGTTTGAATTCATTTACCTAATCTAACTATATTTCCTTTCACACAGTCTGTCCTAAAATTTAAATTCCGTACTCTCATTTCATGCTTGAAACAGACACTTTTATGATGCAAAATTCTTCTATTGCAAAACGTCGCTTACTGCTAGGAAGTTCTCCCAGAAAAGCAATTGCAACTCGTCCAAACAGGTATCCTTTGTATGAGCCCTTATTTTCAAAACGGATAAGTGAAGTATGGAAATTTGTCTCGATTAACTATATTTCCTACCGATTGTACCTTATTCTATGGGACAAATTGGAACAGGGTGTTATGAGAAAATTCTATAAGAAGCAGTAGAGCTTAAACTTTTCCTTTACAATGCCCCAATGCGACGTCATTTGACCACATCCATTATTGGTTGAAGGATGATGTGGAATTCACATGCTGTACACCACACGCTCGTGGTTTGTTTTTGATGCACTACCACTACAGTCCTTAGAATTCGCACAGATTCTTTCCTTCTACCGTCATTTTTGCTACAAAATCTTGTGGGGAAATTCATATACTGTGAACAGGAGGAAAATGGTATTCAATGCAAGCACATGAATTATAGAATATCAGGATAACTGGTTTTAGCATTTCCAGTATACTTTGAAAAGGCTTATATTGTAGGCCTACATTGTTGTTCTAAAGAAGCAGGGTAAGCTCTAAGGTATGCATATTGAGTTGTGCGTGACACAACTGAAGGCATAGGCGATACGCTTAAGTAGAACTACCCTAGAAGCCTAGGCCGAATCTTAATGTTTTTACAGTAATACTGATATAGGCGCATTAGCCCACAAGTATAAGTTATTATCTATTTTTGGCCTTAGGTGGATAGTGAGAGTGTTTTTTTTGATCAGCAGAGCAATAAATGACCATGGATTGCCTGTAGTGTCACAGCTATTGGACACATAGTTTTCAGACCAACAGCGAGGCTATCGATTTTAGATATTAATGCTGCAAGTGTGTACAGAGAGGTAGGCAACACATAAAGGAAATAAATTGTAAAAGCGGTCAAAATCTTTGTTTAGTACGATTTGTGGGAACAGAACATGTGTGTGGGGGGCCAGTTGTGCGATGAAAGTCGATAATGAACAGTCACACGAAGACCGTTTCCAACTATAGAGCAACAACCCTGAGGTACAGAGTAACGATATTTTCCCCACCCTAGTAGCACAAAAATGATTTATTTCAAGCTCATCGTTTTTCTACCCAAATTGGGGCCACAAAGATATTAATTTTCCAAGCATATTTTCGGGCAGAAAAATTGGGTCCATATTCGGGTCAAGAATATTTTAATCTAACCAATCGTCCTGTTATTATTAATTCAGCTACGTACACAGACATAAAGCAAAAACATTAACTATTATCTCTTTCTGTTTGTAGGTATGGACGTTTCATCGATGACTTCCCTTGCCTTTTCCCATCGATGGTCCAAATATTGGCCAGGAGTGAAAGGCTGCGCCCTTGACGATGCCCACCTCGTGCAGATAAGAAGTGCAAAGCAAAAGTTCATTCGGTTTAACGGCCTGACCGCTGACAGCGTAGTATCGCAGTAAAAGAAACGCAGGAAAGAACATTGTATGGTTGTCATAGAATCTTGGCAAACATGGAGAAACGAACAGAACACACCAGAAACTCAATAATCTTTAAAGTTGCAACCATTTGTGTTAACGATTGCACCTTAAGTCATGATGATTTTCCCTTGCATCGACAGAATAAAAAAGGCCCAAAGTATCTCTCTTGTAAAACAAAACTACAATGATGATGAGAGGAAGTGATTTACTATATGATTTGCATCTGGCCTTGTTTCTAGATTGACATGGTTGGTCAAAAATATTATAGGGAGAACAATGTGCAGCGAAGACACGTAAGATGAACGCAAGTCTTCTGTATCAACCTTTGACATTTTTCGTCATTCCTTGATGGAGGCTTGTGGGTCTTTGTAAGACTGTGGACAATGGTGACCATTCTCAGATTCAAAGAGGGAAGTCCCACCTTGGAGGAAATAGGGCCTGAAATCTCTTTATTGGCCGGGCACGATTGAGCATTACATCTGGAAATGTGGACACATAATCGATCCGGGCGACGGTCCTGAGCTAGAGTGGCCACAAATTTTGGTCCTCACGTCTATATTTCCTGTGCACTCAACTAACTTTGTAGAATAAAGAGGAACTGCGGCCAACAGCCTTCGGTCCACCGTCTTTGCATAAATACTACATCGAATATGATGCACAACCCTCCGCTCCCTGGCATCCAGGATAAAAATGTGGCATCTGTGTGTTAGAAAGGGAAAAATAAAAAAATTTGATAACCACGTCCTCACTGTAACACAGCTATCCAACAGTGCGAACCATCAGAAAGATTCACGAAGGTATTTATCTGTGAAGACTCAACAGTTCTCATGTCACTTCCTTGTACAAAACTGTTGACGGTTGCCCCACTTGGGATAAGAAAATATGATCCAGTTTAACATTGAGTCTGTGGCAGACAAATAGCTTTAAAGAACTTTGTTGGAAGCAGGGTTTGTGATAATGTGTCCCCCCAAACAATACTTATCATTCGCCTTCTTTAACGCCAATATATCACTTCGGACAAAGTCAGGACCGAGGCTCCAGGCGCGTCCATCCTCCTATCGGCGGTGCTCCTGCAGCGTGTGTGTAGAAGGCAGAGACTGAAAGTGACCACAACATTTTTGAAACTCTTTTCCGCTACCAATCTGGCTTAATACCGCTTTTTAATCCACAACCAAGTTTTCCATAGGCCGCCCCTTCGTTCCACAGATCACCATCGAATAAGATGCCTAAAAATCCATAACACTTGTGTAGCATTTTCCAGCAATGGTCGGGCATACACATGTTCCTGTTCGTTACTCAGCATAGTTTCACCTTCCATTTAGTTGGAGACCATTTGTCTTCAAAGTCGTTCAACGCTGTCATCGACTTCCCGTAAGTTCCATTGGACTGGCTTGGGGGGATTTTTTGATTTCCCCTTTTCCTGTGTAGTGGTACTGTTTCCGCCCTCTTGAACAATCAGCCACCCCTCGACAAGATCAACTGTCTTGAATTTAAATTCCCGAATGTCACTTCCATGTTCATGAAGCCGAGGGCATGTCCTTTTTGATGGTGACGTTTTCCCAACCTCTTCCTGGAATTGTTTGAGCTGGTCAAAGACTTGAGGTAGCCATCCACAAAATTTCCAGCCGGGGCACCACTGTTGTTGACCTCTCAACATGAGCATAACAAATGGCTCTCCATAGTAAAGTGCATGTCCATACGTATCGCAAGCAATGTCCACGAACACGGGGAGTCGCTTTCCTATGCAAATATTTGTACTACCTTTTTATTAAATCGTTGTTGTCCACTGGTCAACGACAATGTCTTTCAATGTAAGGCTGGCTGAAGGGCTTATCTTCCAATTTCACAAAAACATGGTGATGCTGCTTTTAGTTGGATAAGTGCAATACGACAACGGCACATACATAACAAAAAATAAACTCAAACAACCGTGGATCGGGCAGAAACACCAAAAACGCAAACTATTTACTCAGCCTATCACTGCTGCACAACTTACTATAATCAACACAGTGGCGGAAAATTATGTTCACTGTACACCTTGTAGGAATAGAAAACATATAATATACTACAGATAGTTTACATACTTGTTTTTTTGCAACGTGAACATAAGTGAAACTTTACAAGACCATCCTCACATTCCAGCCCACCGTCCTAAACCAAGTAGTTACAACGCCCTTGTAACGGCAACAGATCATACTGTACATAAACATAGATATTGATTGGTTGATCATAAGGTTGAATCATGATCATGATCATACGCACACCAACATTAGATCTTTTACATATCAATGATTGTACAGCAACTTAAATACCTTACACCGACCAACCCCTTCCTTCCAGCACACCCTCCAACCAATATTTTCCAACTCCCATTGTAAGGGCACAGAATCATGTATAGCATATAACATATTTACAACATATTTACAACTGAAGTTACCTCAGAAGCCCCACATATGTACAAACACAGTACTTATTTTACACATTACAGTCAGGTTCATATTTACAAAAAAACAAAAATCAATATTATACAAGTTGACTACCACCCGTTCCGCCCTCACATGAAACAAGTGGACCCCATCACCTACCGAACTGACGCCCGACCTTGGCAACGTATACGAAGTCGGAGCATCAACCCTCAGCCTAAACCTCAGCCCTTACCGACGACAGAAACGACATGCAGCAGACCTCCGCACCCCACCTAAATTACAATATTGACATCGGTCATCTCCATAAGGCCCAGCTTTATGCGATGTCCCGCTAAACAAAGGTAAGTAATGCCCTGGAGACACGTTTGCGATTGCATGGCGGATTGTGAGAGACCAATACAAGAGACATAGCTCCCCTGGCTGAAACCGCCCAGGTTGTGATTGCAAAAACGTTAGGAACAGAGATCAGTCAGGACTGTGATTATACCATTCCCAGAATAAGGAGCTCACTAATAGTCGACACTGCCGAAAACACATGTTTGGCACACTCTCTACCACTTTTGGTGCATCCTTTAATAAGGGGGCAAACTGTCCATCGTCCAAGACGCCTACCACAGAAGGCGCTTGAAGATTAGTTTACGTGGCGTCATGTGCGATTCGCACACAACAGGGTTCTCGCCTGCGGTAATCTAATGATCTTCTGTGTACATAAACTGCCGCCACACATCCGAGCCCTGAGGCATAGTTTGCTGGAATTGAGATCTGGGCCACCAAATTTATCAAAAAACCGCCCGGTATAGGTCCCTTGCACTTGACTGCGAAACGATCCTCCAACCACTGTTTGACATAATACGGAGGGCGTGCTGTCCCCTCATTTGACTGTATTTGCCCGCCGTGGGATCTCCAGCTGTGGGGCTCACCGTTACTAAACAGGGAGGGAAAAGAACCGACGGAATGATATATCCCCCCAGTACAAGGGAAGGACAAAGTAGGCAAGAAGGCAATTCCGCTCATCCACAGCACTGTAAACACACTTGGTCAGGAGAAAACGGAGCTTGGAAGGAAAATGCACAAGGCCCAACCCTCCGCGCCTTAGATCCTGGTATACCACCCCTCTTCTAACCAGCTCCGTCTTCCCTGACCATAAAAAACTAAACACAGCCCTCTCGAGTCGCACCAGGACAAAACTGGTGGAATGAGCTGCTCATAAATCGTTGTGGCGCAAATGATGTTGTCGACTGAATGGGAGATTGAGTTCCACAGCCGTTTCTTTGGCGACACTGTGCAGTTTGCCATGCCCAAATATTTGATGAACAAGATTTGTTCTGGAGATCAATCATTGAGAATTAAAGACTCTTTCGGTAGGCTGGAGACTTTTACAAAGACGAGATCCAACACATGTGAAAGGATCCCAACTGGGATGAGCGGCCAACTCCAGAATTGCTGCTCTTGTATGTCTTCTGTTAAACGTCAAAGTTTTCTTCTGCAGAAGAAAGGAAGTTTAGTACTGGCTTCTGAATTTCATTTTTGAAAGGTGCCGACAAGTACTGCCCATCAAATACTCGACCTTGAACATACATAAGTCGTGATGAATGGGCCTCAGAGAATATCTGCGGTGTTTTTATTCAGGTCTTTCATAAAATCTTTGTTGCCGATGTTCTACATTAGCTAACGCCATCCCGTGCCTGAACGATGTCCTGAATATACCTTCTTCCATATCCTAGGGGTTATGTTTGCTACTTTCGTAATATTCCAATCGACAGCAATAGGGCAATCATAGGTGACTTGGTTAGGTGTATTTCACGATGGTTTGTGCTCTTGTCGGCTGTGACATAGAAATGGGGTGGAAGGCCGGTATTTGGGAGAGGTTTGGCCAGGAACAATGTGCATTCTCGGTCGATATATACATCTGCCACCCTCAGTATGTCGCTGAATATATTTCTACTGTGTCCAAAATCCCCAACGTCTGCACCTGCCATGTAAAGTTCGGCGATCCTTTTTTCCTAGGCCAATGCCGCTGATTTCGTCTTCACAACCCCTAGCGCAGTGCGAACAAGATTCTGGACCGCAGTTGACTGTCTCATTCTGGACGACTTGGTCCTATGCCACCAAGAAGCCGCATCTGTGTGGGTCTTGCTTTCAGTTTGGAAGTGATCGATCATCCTTTTCTTGAGTCTAGTAACCAAGTTGGTTGTTGTGGCACAGCCATGTGTAACTTAATAATGAAAAATTGGCTGTCCAGATACGACGAACCAATGGGCCGGTTGGAGTACGCGTTTCCCAGAGGTGGGTTGACGTTGGGCAGCTTTAGGCAACACCCTGCTGTTGACATACCTGCAACACAGCCTACATCGTAAAACTCTACAGCCACTTTGTCCAGTTACTTCGATTTCCTCATTTGCATGTAGGAATCCTTGAAGATTTGTTGCCGATTCTCCAGGGGTGTCAATGTCTGCAACCTGTTTTGTTTTAGTATGTTGGGTGAAAAATCAAGAAGAAAGCCGTTTTTCAGAACTTGCGGTCTAACTTTGGCGAGTCATGGATTTAAATGTCAGAGAGTTTTCTGTGGAATGTTTGATCGGATTGTTTAAATGGATTGGAAGCAAAGAAGTTTATGCTCACATGTGTTTTACCATCCATCACTAGATGACGCGGGCCCCGCAAGATCTGTTTCGGAGAAAGTGGGAATAGGATCTAAGTCAGTACTGTTGATATATTCAACATCATCGACAGAAGCATCGATCTCGGAAGACGCACCAGTCTCCATGGACTCATCAACCTCCACAGACTCATCAACTTCGACAGATGGACCAGCCCTGGTGGATTCGTCAGCCTCCATAGACTGACTGGCAGACTCACCAACCACCACAGACTTATCAGCAGCCCCCACAGGCTCACTCGCAACTTGGACAATATACATTTCTTTATTTTCTGCGCTCACACCACCAATGTCGTAATTAGGCAAATGCTTTCTTTGTGTCACCTCGCTGCAAAACAACAAACAAGAAGGAACGATTTCTGTCAAGGAGAAAAAGCAGGATGTCGGGAGGATTACAAAGGAGTCAGTGGCGACGCTTCCTGTGGGCAAGATTGCAGGACGGAAACGCTTGCACCGCCAGTGTATTACCAAGGGGGCATGCACAAAACAAACGAAAGAATTGAATTAAGTGTTCCACTGCATTACTTTCATCAGTAGGCAGTTGTCTGTACGACACAATTTACCTCTAATTATACAAAGGACAATCAAGATAATACTCGGTAGCGCATACTATCAAGTTCTTTGTATAATAGCCATAGAGGTGTCCTTCATGTTTCAGAGTCCTCGAAATGAACGCAGGAGGCAGGGGCAAGGAGGCAAAGGAAACATTTAGGAACTGAGTATCAGTCTCCTTTATTTTCTTACCTTGTGACATTCCTCTTATGAAACACCTTCATGGCGGTGATCGCTCTTGGGTCTCCATCGTGAACAATTTCCACGTTGACATCGTCTGTATGGTTCTGCTTGATATGCCTATCTGTAGATGATTTGTTGAATCTGGATATTGTGAATTTCTTTTTCTTTTCAAAGCAAGTGAGGCATACTCCAAACCTTGTCTGAACATGTCCAGATTTTGGTCGTTTCTGTTCCATTTTCGGGAATGGTTTTCGCCAGGAGAGGAAGTCAAAAGCTGCAATAGAAATGGTTGAAACATTGAATGTCTTACACGCACACTGAGGTTTCTTTTAGATGAAAGAAAATTTAATTCCTGGCATGCTATCTAGACCTTGACATGACATGAATGATTCAAAGTAACTCTTTTGTGGTTTTATACTCCCGTTTTGTAAGATATGAGATAATTATTATATATATATATATACATATTTATATACTTATAATTATATATATATATAATATATATATATTATATATATAATAATATACTATATAATACTAAGATATATAAGTATTAACTATACTATAATATCTTACTATATATACGATAATATATATAGTTCTATATGATTTAATATCCCAAACGTTGCAAAAAAGCTCATCGCATTACATATTACGCATATATGTATAACACTTTCTTGCAATAAAATTTTTTCTTACCGATAGAGATTTTAAACAGTAATATTCAATATTACTGTGTCTATAAGACAAATTCTCCGCGTTGAGAATCACCGCAGAGGATTCCATTTTCTAACCCGTGTCCTGTGAAAATTAAAAATTTGATTGAGACATTATGTGAAAGATTACACTATTACATTGTGCCACCATCCTGTTCATTGATGTTTATTGACATATTAGGTGTTTAAAGGTCAAAAGAAATCCTCTGTTATATCTTTGACACGTACCGTTTTTAGACTACAGCTTTCTTAATGAACCTCCTGAGCAAATTCAAACGACTTGCTTCAGCACTCTCAGGTCGAAGTGTACCGGCTGGCGGGAGAGTGTATCGAGTCTTAATAGCGCAATAGAGATGAAGTAAGTACGTGCCTACATGGGTGAATTACCAACTAATATGTAACGAATTTTACTTAACTGAACAATCATTTTTTAGTTTTGCCCAGTAACTGAACACGTCTCTTATTAATCTTGGTGTGTTTGTGTGTGTGATGGATTGTGTACCTTCATGTTACTTCTGTCGATTTACCTTACACTTAAAAGACGAATCACCCCTCAATATCACTG
>JAIZAY010002019.1:0-11937 GCA_029531755.1 Holothuria leucospilota | reverse complement strand
CCCTAAGCAAGTCTTGATTATCATGCTTTTTCGAACGACAATTGTTAATGGGTTTTAATGTGTGATTTCTCCCTCTTCAAGCTCACACAGTGAAGTCCCATTGACTTACTGTGTAAAAGTGAACGTTGCAGCTGAAGCCTTTTCGTGCAATATGAATATTCATATATTGAAACCAATCAACAGCCGAGAGAGTAAAATCATATTTGGCTCATGAATATAACGAAATTGGATGATCCCTGTCATTGTTCGCAGGTGTTAGAGTATGTACGGAGTACATATTCGAAACCTGCTATGAAGGTTAGCTGCGCGGCCGATAAATGTCAAACCTTTTCACTATTTTAGATCAAACGACTGTTCATGCGGCCCCACCCAGTACAATAACATAATTATTCTAATTTATTCATTAATTGGGGAACATATTCTCTTGAAAACTATTAGGGGTAAAAATTGTGATGATAACAATTCCAATGATTGTTCCTAAAATAGCGGAGAGTGTATCTATGTTCAAAAAGTTACATGAATATACACTGTGCCCTTTTAAAAGTGGCACCTGGCGGCACAAGATGAAATAAATTTTACACTCCTTGACGGCTGGTAACGTAACACCAATGGCCGGGTGAAAACATCCTATGAGCGCTCTCAGATGCAGCGGACGACAAGACCAACTGTCTTCACTGCCTAATTCCTCTAAGTTCGGGAGGAATTTCAGAAACCCGACAATGAGAAGCTTTAGTGTCGGGAAAACACCTACTTTTAAAGAAGGAACAAGTGTTGTTTCTCCATTTCTCGCAGCTCCCTGGATAGACTGTGAATGCACTTAAGAAAGGTGTTCGCTATTTTTTTTTTTTTTGTTCTTAGCACTGTGAAATAGTATTTTTACATAATTATATTATAAGAAATTAATTTGCGTTTAAATGGAATTGAATTTATCTCTGTGAGATTCCTTGAATCTCAACAAAATTGATTTTATAGAAAGAAGAAAGCGTGTGGACTATGTTTTTGAATATTTTTTTTTATCTCACTTCCTTTTTCAAAAACACAAATAATAAACTAAGTTGCAAATGTACTTCTAAATGGTGCAGGATAAGCTTCACATTTCTAGTTCTGAATCTAAAATACACGTGGATTTAAAGGCTTGTATAGAACAACATTAGGGAAGTGACTAAATCACATAAGGGCACCCCCCCCCCCCAAAAAAAAGAAAAGATGTAGGAAAGCTTGAGTCATAAAAAGAGGAAAACCGTCCATTCCGGGAATCCGGGACTATGCACTATCTCAGTCTGGTTTTTGCCTTCAAGTTGAATAAAATATTCAGGTAAAAGATGTGATGCAGAACATTTAAAATTTGAAATTTTCTTGGGGGATCCCCTACATTGTTAGCAATGTCAGCATATTTACAGAGCAAATAGTAACAAAATATCTAAAGAATACAAAAAAAAGCGTTGTCAATTGACAACTTTTCTGTTTTCTTCTTGTATTTCCTTAGGATTTGTCCTGTAATTGTAAGAACAGTGTTTATAGTATATGTAGCTTTGGAACAATAATTTCAAATAAGCGATGAATACTAGAGCACGTACTTGCAATGGGTACACCCGAAGCATGTTGTAAAATTGTTGCTTTTTAAGGCATTTTAGTAGTTGTCCAAAGTCTAATACATTTCATTGGAAGCTGGCCCTAAGAGAAGGAGTAGCCTAGGTCTGTAAATTGTAGCTTAGACCTGTGTTACTTTGAAGGTAAGTATGAGGAATGGGGAACCTGATTAGGGTCCAAGACATCATTATCCATGACCCCACAGTGCCACAAATGTTTACTGTTGAATGCGAACAATTGCACACGAAGCGCATTTAAATCTATAAATTTACATCTTATGTTGGGATAAAAAACTTGTCATAACTTTAAAAAAATCGAATCTTATAATTGCTATTAATTTTCGAATCCTCGTAACCAATTATTGAGCTGAACAGCTCATGATTCTTTCAGCTTTTTGAGATAACTATCGATTTAGTAAGGAACAGCTTGACTGACAATTCAAGCACTGGCATTGTTGGTATACCTTTATAATCCTCATTGGGCCATGGTCTCCCTCACTGATGCCGATATTTTTAGTTCCTAAAAATACGTAAATTTTTTAACTCAAATTTTACTTCAAAAGGTAGCATATGTGGCACCAAATTGCACCCCTTCCCTTGGACCCCTCCCCCAGGCCGGCGATCACACAACGCACTGCAACACCCCCCCCCCCCCCGTCAAGAGGGTCACTGTGTTTCCACGTCTGTGCAGATAATCTGCCGTCTACCTAGGTATTTTGACGAATTGGCGGATACTTTGCCTCTTGAATATTGCATTATAGGTTTATACTCTTCGTTAAAAATTACGTTCTGACGTTCTAACCTTATTTAGGGAATGTGCTAGTCATGATAACCGACGAGGATATATGTGGTTAAAATCGTCTTGAATCCTCCGTTCCTTTAAACAAAGCTGTTTAAGG
This sequence comes from Holothuria leucospilota, assembly GCA_029531755.1. Taxonomy (NCBI): domain Eukaryota; kingdom Metazoa; phylum Echinodermata; class Holothuroidea; order Aspidochirotida; family Holothuriidae; genus Holothuria; species Holothuria leucospilota. Next base: position 9,449 of record JAIZAY010002019.1, on the reverse strand, counting down.
GAACGTCTAACATGGGAAGGGCCATTCCCGGCAATCTGGGAGGTGTAAAAAAATTTCCTTACGCTCCGCGCCAGCCCATGGTTACCGTAGCGCTCTGCTTAGATGGTCGGCCCAAGTAGTGCCCCCCCCCCCGGTACAAAATTCCTGCATTCGTGCCTAATAAACAGCTGACCTCCACGCTTGACAAGCTTGCCTTATGAAAATATCTTTAGCCTTCTCCAAGTCATCAAAATGTATATTGCAACGAAAGAGCACTTTCCGACCAAACATTGAAAGTGAAAAATCAAAAAAATAGCTTTCAGTAACCATTATAATAATCTTTTGAACCCATTTCATCCGAGATATCTTTAATGCTTGAGAAAAGTCTTTAAGTCAAAAACTTGAAGACCCCCTTTCTCAGTATCGTCAATCATGGTGCTTCGTTTTACTTTGTAAGGTTTCCCATTCCAGATAAAACTAAAATACATTTTGTATCTCTTCCATAAAATAATCCTGGGGAGTTGGCAAGACTTGAAAGAGAAACACTAGCTGACTTACAGCAATTGTCTTTACAATGATATTTCTGCCAATTGGTATAATGTCTCTTGCATCCCACAATAATTGAGTTGCCTTTCTAGTCTTGAAAGTTTCTGGACATATTTAGACGGAAGAGTTCATCGCCATTGTGGAAAAAACGCGAAGAAGTTTAATGCAGTGATTCTCAGACGAGGCCCTTCGGGCCGCATACGGCCCCCAGGCACCGTCGGTGCGGCCCCTGAATTCATTTTACATTTTGAGAAAAGTCATATTCGCCAAGAACAGAACGTGGCAAATTCGGGACATTGGTGGATAATTCATGCTTACATGTATGTTTAAGGTATGTAATTAAATTAAAGTCACTTACTTGGCTCCTTTCAACTTTCTCTCCTGAATTGTCCGGTGCTAGGTTGACTACGTAGCAACTGAATGACATGTTCCTTGTTCAGTTATATCAGGGGGCTGTAGCGGACCCTGGTTATATATAGCCAAGACTTACCTCGTGTGACACATGATCAACATCGAAATGGCCATACTGGTGACTCACGTATGCTAGTCGCAGAATTATAGACATGAGCGTCGCAGGGGGCAGGAGCCATGACCCCAATCGTCTGGGAAACTCCATTTTTGTCGGGGAGACTTAATGAGTACAATAAAGTATGTAATCCCAACGACGACTAGCCGCTGAGGTGAATTTTTGAATTTTGCCCTAAGACGGGCCGATCGCTTTATAAAACTGCAAATTTTCAAATTTTCTCCATTAGTAGCCGCAAAGTTTTCTGCACGCTTCGCCCCCCCCCCAAAATCGGATTTACCACCCTTTCGGCGACTCGTTGACTCTGTCAAGGAGTCAGGTTACCAATATCTTGGTTATTATGCCTAGTCGCCCCCTCGGTCAAAATCTGGCGCCACTCTGATTATAGAAGCAAATTTGTTGTTAAGGGTACATTTCCAGCAATCTAAAGCGCCTTGAAATCAAAATTTTCTTACCTCGCAGGCCCAACCGTGGTAGGGCTGAGGTGAGTTGCTCCTATTGGACGCTGCAAAAGTGCAGATTGCCTTAAGGAACCGCTTCCTATGAAAAATTTGTACCGCTACCTCTGTTTGCCGTAGACCCAGATTCGTGGCCTCTTATGTATTGATTTCGCACTTTCCAATTATTGTCCTCTACCTAAATTTGAGATCCTCCCTTACGGCCCTCGACCTCATCCCAGCGGCCCCATTAGGTCCTCACCCTCAAAAAAATTGAGAATTACAAGAATCACTAGCTTAATAGGTCCATTACTTATCGTGAAATCAAGATCCTTGATATGAGGAGGAGAAACATTGATGTAAGGGCCAGGTAGAAGAAGGTAGGGTTTTGCCAAATTTATTTTTGAACCGGAAGCCGCACTGAACGTTTTAGCATGCGGATTAAATTAAGAAAGGTACCGCGAATACCATCTAAGAAAATGTCGTATCGTCGGCATACTGAAGGATTTTCACTTCTTAACGTGATACCATAATACCATTAAATATTACGATCATAGATGACTCTTCTAGCAAGGATATCGGCGAGTGAATAAAAAGATAAGGAATTAATGGACAGCTTTGGCTACCCCCACCCCCTTTAAATTGAAAAGAAGCCCGTAGAGTATCCATTTTTAAAACCACAGGTAGTACTGCCGTTGTATAAACTAAAAAACCCAAAGCCGAAAATCACTTCCAAATTTTCGGTAATTTAAGGTGTTATCAACAAGTTCCCAATGTATAAAACTGAAAGCTTTTTCGAAGTCAATCAGGCAAACCGAAGCCAGGAAAACTGTTCTGTTTTACATGATCAATTAAGTCAAACACCAACATTACAATTTTTGCTAATCCCTTGGCTCCGATGTTATAAACGGTAATTAACAATGAAACTGGCCTGTAATGTAGTTGGTACAAAAATTTCGGTCTTTATCCGGCTTGCGGATAAGGGTAATGATACCCCTGCTCTGCTCAAGACAAAGTGACTGATGTTCAAAGTCATACTTTACCAACGAGTGGCCGGAAAATGTGTAAAATCAGTAGACATGCCCTCACTACCAGGTGATTTATCAATGTGCATTGACCTCAGCGCTTTGTTACACTCTTCTTGTGTGAGCGGACCATTACAACTAGTGATGTCGATAGCTTCCTGCTCAACGTTGGGAAGATTGCTGATAAAAAGAGCTGGGTTGTAGGGGTAGGCGGAATATAACGTACTGTAAAAATTGCGAATCTCGTGCAAGAGATCCTTGCTGCTAATAATAATATGACGACCATTAATAAAAAGTTGAAAAATAGTATTGTATATCCTTTTTCTTTTTTCAAGATTCAAATATTTCAATTTTTTTTTTCACCATATTCAACTTATCGAGCTCGTGATCTTACAACAGCACAGTCAAATGTAGAACGATGACAATGACTGGGGTTTACCCGAGCTTCACTTAACTTTTCTTGAGCTACCCTCGTATTACTATTACAACATAACTGTCGTTCAAAAAAAGGAAATATTGGTTAGTAATTCATTTTTATGTTTACGAGCCTTACTCGCCTTCACTTTAGAGTACTTAATTGTGTCGGAAGGTACAATGAACTTAATTCGTTCCCAGCTGGACGATGGATTCATTAAGAGAATTCGAGTTACTCAGTTCTGCTCTTTTCACATTCTTAATTAAATCATTGTAATTCTTATCGACAAGAAGAGAATTGTTAAATTCCAAAGATGGTGTTTGAACACCCCCCCCCCGGCCAATTCGTGTTAATTGCAACAAAAGGGCGAATCTGCATGTTGTACAATAATCGTTACATCAATAACCATGCACACACAAAGGTGCTCTTTGGCATTCTGATGGTAGCCGCAGCATATGATGTATACATGCTCAAGAAAATCGATACCGAGAATTATACCTTTCGGAGCAGTACTAATAACTGTAGTCATGTTAATACAAAACGTTTAAAATGAAGTGTGTAACTATTAAAATTAAATAGAATACATTCATGATTCAGTCGCAGAGCTAGAAGATTTGGTAACATGGGGAAGAATGGTATTTAGGGGAGGTTTTTAGCAAGTAGATACCTAATGAACCGATGGCACTACATCAGTGCTTCTCAGCATTTTCTTTTTAATTTCCTACTTGGTTGAATTTTTACTGCTTTCTATGTCGGAAAAGTTTTTCCAAAAAAATACGAGCGTGGAGTTAACAGAAACATTCTTTGACTATTACGAGATATTTCCTTTCCTTCATTGTGCTCTATGAAAGGGCATCTAAGGCTAGCAGATACCTGTATAGGACCTCTTGGAAACTCTGCATAAATCATATTAAATTGAGGCAATCAGGCGCTTATGCAGGAATTTTGTACCTGGGCACGACTTGGGCTGACCATCTAAGCGGAGCGCAACCATGAATTGGCGCTGAGCATACCGAGAAAATTATGTTTTTCGTATCTCCCAGATGGCAGGAAATTGCCCTTCCTATGCAGGGACGTAGCTAGGGTCATATGTTTGAGGTGTGAAGCTCCCAAATTTCGACTGGCAGGATGTTTTTTTTTTTTCAACTGAGTGGTGGCCCGTGAATTGCACTTTTTTATGCGCCCTGCGATTGTATACATCAGTCGGGATTCTTCATTGCCACTACATAAAGGTTCCGTCCTGGAGGAGAGGTTTAAGTCCCCCTCCTCTTTGGAAAACTTTTGTTAATTTTAGGTTGCTTTGAGGCAAAATGGTGCTATCTCTGGGATAATTTTTTAGTTGATCTTGGCTGGAAAATGTTTCGTAAGTTGAAAGAAGAGAGTATGTTAAGAGAAGAACACGTTGTCAACAAACTCGCCTGCGCCATGCCCTGCCGTGCGTTTTGTATACACCAGTTAAGATCCTTCCTTTGTCACTACATAAAAGTGCCGCCCTAGGGAGGAGTTTAAATGTTTGTTAATTTAAGGTTGCTTAGATGCAAGATGGTGATACCTTTGAGATATATTTGGAGCTGATCATTTATGGCTGGAAAATGTTTATAATTTAGTAAACTCTAATTTTTGGTTAGGTGAAAGAAGAGAGTATGTTGTTTAAGAGAACTTGGAGAAGAACACTTTGTCAACAAACTCCCCATCACCATGCCCCGCCCTACGTTTTGTACACACCAGTGGGGATCCTTCCTTTGTCACTACATAAAGGTGCCGTCCTGGGGGAAGGGGGTGTCCCTTCCCCTTTGGGAAATTTTTGTTAATTTAATGCCGCTTAGATGCAAAATGGTGATATCTTTGGGAAATTTTGGGGGCTGATCATTATATGGCTGGAAAATGTCCATAATTTAGTAATTTTTAATTTTTGGTTAGGTGAAAGAAGAATGTATGTTGTACAAGAGAAAATAACGTTGTCAACAAACCTCATGAAGTCCCCCTTTTGGCCATTTTACTGCCTTCTAATTCGGGGAAAGGTTTTACGCAAAAATACGTACGTGAGTCAACAGAAACATTCTTGGACTATTACGCAAAGTTTCTGCTCCTTCATTGTGCATTATAAAAGGGCATCTAGCGCTGGCAGATACCTGTATAAGGCCTCTTGGAAGCTCTTCATCAATTACACAAAATGGAGCAATGGCATCATCCAGATGATAATATCGAGCCTGGGTTCTTAAATGGCAGCCCCCGGGCCACATCCGTTTCAATCCGGCCCGCGAAGATATTTAAGTTTAAAACAAAAACGAGATTGGGAAAGCAAATGCGCCTAAAATAATCACGCATCTTTTCGAGATATACTCTGGTGTCGAAGACTCGCTTTTGTTACTTAAAAATAGAGTAAAGCATAACTAAAATGTGCCGAAACACAATTTTTCGGCGCGCTTCAGACGCACCTGTAATTATCATTTATTTCACGGGGTTACTGTTCCAAAGCTATACGCAATCAGGAACGTGGCTAGGGGTTCCCTACCCATCTTCGTAAAGTAAACAACACTTGGAAAATTGGGGTTTGAGATTCGGGAATTTTGACTGCCGCACTCTAAATGTTCTGGCACAGGCCAATTTGCAGATTCCTGTTAGACAACAATCCGATGTTCAGGTCAGTGAAATGAAAATTCCTACCACCGAAATCATAAAAAGCGCACATATAGCATCACCGTGTTTCCCTTCTTAGTCATGTTGGGTCATTTTTGTCTAACACGAACCTCATTGGATGGTACGAGTGGTCAGGGCATAGCTGATGGAGGCCTGCAATTTATCACGGGAGCACTGGGGGTAAGGTGCCAGGATATCTTTTCGAATGATTGATCTTTTCATTTCTTGTACCAAAACTCGTCCCAAACTACCAAAATTTTCTCGCGCTTGGCGCGCTTTCCATGTTTAAGTTAAATTTAGAAAGTTACAATAAACAACTTACTTATCCACAAGCCAACTATGTAATCAAAACGATGGGCAGTTTTTCCAACATAGGGTGGCCAGATCAGTAAGGGTTGGGTAGGGGAATGTCTGTCAGACCAAGTTTCATGGGGTTACAAATTATGAGGGGCATATGCTTTTTGGTAGAAGGAAAATAGGCCTAAAAGTTGCCTCTCATTTGCTTTTCTTATTTAAAGTGTGTGTGTGTGTGTTTTTTTTTTTTTGTTTTTTGTTTTTTTTTTGTTTTTTTTTTTTGCTAAGCTATGAGATCTATAATTGAACGATTACCTAGATACATCTTAAAGGCTTGGTGGAAGCCTCTTCCAAAAATCTGGAAGATATTTTTAACAACTACATTCTTCTTACGCTGCACGTACCACACCCCGCCATGTCCTGTGACCCTCCCAGGATCAGCCAAGTGTCAATCGGTAACAACGTTCCACCCCGTCCCCAACCAACAAACACCCTTCTTTTCAAGGTAGGCATAGTCACCCCTGAATCTTAGCATGAGTCTTATTATCCGCATTCTGACATGCGACAGCGCACCTTCTTCGTCTGTATTCGCACAAAGTCAGATGGTCACATTGTGCATTCTCATTTGCTTCAGACGCTCCTCAACGACAATCTCACCACAGCGAGATGCACCAAACAGCGCCATAATTATAGATTTTCCAACACTGCAATCGCTTTAAACTCACACCACTACCATGAGAGCACGCCTTTCGCCTGACTTCTCCCCCGTCTGATGCCCACAGACCTCCCCCGCGCTGTTGTCCTGGACCTCTCTGGGCCGGCTACTTCCGTCTTAAGGACCAGGAAGAAATCCTAGCACGATTTTGTTGGACGCTAGACGCGCCCCTTCCGGCGTCGTTTAAACATGTCACAAATGGGACTTTCCCCTCACGGGCAAACTGACGGGTCTTGTGTGTGGCCGGCCAGATTTTTATGAGTAAAAAGTGCGCCGCGCAACGAAGAATGAATTGTAAAAAAACCCCTGAGTGTAGAGTATGGACGCCAAGGAAGCAAGTTACTGACTGTTATCGTCGGGGATTTTTACGTAATTGTGTGTAGAAACAAAAAATGCCAGGCGAACAGCTTTCAGCAATGGGCGAATGGGCGGCAAGGGACGAGTATAGCGCTGCCAGGAAGGCTGATACCTTAATACCTCCCACGACTACCGAGCCCCTAATACGCCAAACAGGACCGACGTCCGCGAGCACTACACCTGAGCCGCGCCGCTTATTCAATGACATGACACTTTTTGCCGTATAGTGCTTATTCACAAAAAACCACAATATTATATAGATAACGGCTGCGCTCCGTAAACAAAATTGAAAATTGTATAACCACAAATACGTACTTAATCTTCCACATAATGCTACAAGTTAGATTGAAAGATCCCATACTGATGTGAGACCCGTACAGATGTTTGGCGATGTACCTCTGTTTTTAGGAAGTGTTGACCCAGAACAGTTCCATGTTTAATAACCTATATAATGGTCATGAGATAGAGTGCAAAACCAAAACCGTTCACGAATTGGCTGCTGACGTAGCTGCGCCTGCACACTTTGTTTTCATCGAAACTAAGATTTTCCATGCACAAAACCTGCACTTTCAGAGTGCCCAGACAAGACTACAGTACCAGTCAAAAAGCCCGTCTTTTACCTGGTAACTTGTAAACAGCTTTCAACTTTTGCTGCTGTGCAGGCGCAGTTGAAGGGACATTTGGGGGGGGGGCTATGTTGCCATCGACTCTGGTGAAACCGGAGACAAAGAAGGCCCATGGCCAGAGATTTGACATATGGGGCTCCGATAACGCAAAGGTGGGCACTGAAGCAGATTATTTTTGTAGCTAGTGGTGTCAACAGATGATGGCAGTTTGCGGGAAGCACAGGGGACGATATCTCAAGCTTTACCCGGATCATCACTTAAAGAAATCGGGCCTACATATGAACGTGCGCACGAAGTTTCCCTTTCCTGGCGGGAGCTTCCCCTTCTCTTGCGATGTAGAGACGTGGAATATGTGGAAAGTCTCACAAGTGAACGGACCATGGCTCTGGCTATGATGGTGCTTCTTCAGCTCCGCAAGCGTACGTGAAGAGCTGAATGTTTTTCGGACGATGAGGGAACCACGGCTGCTATCCGGGGTACACCATAACGGCCCCGCCCGCGCGATGACTCTTGTCCCAGCCTTTCTAGTACAAGATGACACCCTCTCTTCTATGCTCGAACATGTTCCACTGGCTAACTTTTGCCTCGCCTAATAATGATCAGCATCATAAGTTATAAAGAACAAAATGTCCACATCCCCACCGCCGGACCCCTCTCAAAAGGGGAACATTGCAGGCCCTCACAATTCACACGGCCTTTGCATGACAAACTGTGTGTACTCCTCCACGAAATCAGTTGCACGGGCGCTAATAAGCAACCGTCAGCGCGAAACATTCAGCAGCAGGTGTCAGTAACGCACCTAGCTATGCCGCTGAACATTACAATTTCATCAAATGCGTTCATTTCCGTTCCCTTATCGTATATTATTCCCTTCCCCCCTCTTCTGCCTCCCTTCTCTTCCTTCCTTTTCCTCTTTTCCTCCTCGCCTCGCCCTTATCTATCTCTCTTCTGCCTCCTCTCCTTTTCCTTTCTTTCTTCCCCTTTCTTTTCTCCTTCTCATTTTTACCCCTCCATTCCAGCGGCCCCGGCGCAATTCGCCCCACGTACGCACCCCCGCGGCTACGCGCACGGCAATGTCATCTAGGCGCCTACCTACCTGACATCCCATAATGCCCACCATACTGTAGAATACATGAACACCCTCAAAAAAACACAACCTTTACAACTAATCGTCCAATCTCCATGTTCTTTGTACTCCAATTTCTGAACGCAACAATTCAAACGAACCAGCTTTACCCCTCAGCAATGGGAGAACGTGAGACGGACCAGGCGACCCCCCCAACCTATAGGTGCAGGCCGACCACTAGCGTGCATATTAGATTCCCCTGCCATAGGTGACCAGCAAAAGGAATCCGCTGAAAGAGACTAAGAAAAACGCGTTTCAGAATGTTTTGTTTTCGTCCAGTGAAGCCTGTAATCTACCAACTCACCATGCCTCATACGAATAATGGCTCCCCCCGTGCCGAAGGCAACGATTGGCAGAAGGTACAACGAGCAGATATGTACTTACAACCCCCCTCCATTAGTCCACATCATGCCCACACTAATAACACATTGACACGCATCCCTACATGCGATCGCAAAGGTCCACACAGACCCTCCGTTTGGAGCACGTATCTACTGCTTCTTCGGCAAAAATGTCTTGCGGATTCAGCTAAGCATTCATCGTATTACCTACCTGTAAACTAATGGTCATGACATGGAGTGCAAAACCGCGACGGCAATGCGCGAGAAAACGCGCGCCGAACCTAAATTCTTCATTAAGTAAGATTTCCATGACACAACACCTGCCCATTCAGGCTCTGCATCACGGCACCAATTCCAATTGCCCAACAAACCTACATGGCACTGTTAGCCAGTCTTTTACTTGTTAATTCGTAAACTTTCAA